>JAECUM010005191.1:0-100692 GCA_016617855.1 Megalonaias nervosa
TCTGGTACGATCAAATTTTTCACTGATGATAAAATAAATACACTTCCAATACAATGCAGCTTTTAAAGGAATGTGAAGGACCCCAACAATCAATCTTTATATCCAAACATTCAGATCTTAAGGGACATGAAGGACCCCAACCATCAATCTACACATTAAAACATTCAGGTCTCATGGGACATGAAGGACCCCAACCATCAATCTACACATTAAAACATTCAGGTCTCATGGGACACTAAGGACCCCAACCATCAATCTACACATTAAAACATTCAGGTCTCATGGGACATGAAGGACCCCAACCATCAATCTACACATTAAAACATTCAGGTCTCATGGGACATGAAGGACCCCAACCATCAATCTTCACATTCAAACATTCAGGTCTCATGGGACATGAAGGACCCCAACCATCAATCTTCACATTCAAACATTCACGTCTCATGGGACATGAAGGACCTCAGCCATCAATCTTCACATTCAAACATTCAGGTCTCATGGGACATGAAGGACCCCAACCATCAATCTACACATTAAAACATTCAGGTCTCATGGGACATGAAGGACCCCAACCATCAATCTTCACATTCAATCATTCAGGTCTCATGGGACATGAAGGATCCCAACCATCAATCTTCACATTCAAACATTCAGGTCTCATGGGACATGAAGGACCCCAACCATCAATCTTCACATTCAAACATTCAGGTCTCATGGGACATGAAGGACCTCAACCATCAATCTTCACATTCAAACATTCAGGTCTCATGGGACATGAAGGACTTCAACCATCAATCTTGATATCCAAACATCGAGGTTTCAAGGGGATGTGAAAGACCCCATCCATCAATCGTCATATCCAAACATCAAGGTCTCAAGGGGATGTGAAGGACCCCAAAAATCAATCTTCATATCCAAACATTCAGGTCTCAATGGATGTGAAGGACCTCAAAAATCAATCTTCATATCCAAACATTCACATGACTCAAGGGACATGAAGGACCTCAACCATCAATCTTGATATCCAAACATCAAAGTTTCAAAGGAATGTGAAGGACCCCAACCATCAATCTTCATATCCAAACGTTCATCCTGCTCAAGTCTTGTTTGAGAATCTTGTCAGAACTAGACACTTGCCTGACACCTTGCCTGATGCCATGCGACAAGCTCAAATTCATCTCAGACAAGATCAAGGTTGCATGGTGGTACTTGACAATGGGCAACTCATGGAACTGAGAGCTTATGTTCAGTTCACAATGCTTTATGTTTTACAAATTTGATTCTCCTTTAACTCATCACAATATATTATCAGTACCTTTATTTATCTTCTATATGTACTGCATGCTTTTGTTACAGAAATGTGCACAATTTCAATCACCTGTTGACCCTTTCTTTCTTGATACACTCTCAAGGTCTGTCACTTTTATCTTGAAATAGGTGTCAAGACATCTTGCATCTACCATAACAAATCTGTCATAAAATGTTTATGTAGTTATTACAGACAAGCAACAGTATCATACTTACTGTCTGGCAAGTAATACAAATAAAAATACTGTCTGAACTTGCTTACAAGCGGAGTCAAACTGCAAACAACAAATATCCCGATCTGCTGTAACATAATGCATCTGCAGATCAGGGTCTGTGTTGTTTGTTCTATTAATTACTCCTAACAAACTGTACAGACCCAGATCTGATGGCATATAATGCACCAGCAGATCTGGGTCTGTGCAGTTTGCAGTTGGACTAATCTTATACGTGAGTAGCTATGGTAAGTATTCTCAAATCATTTAGACATAATGCATGGTAAACTAAAACTTGGAATTTGAACATAATAAGGAATACTTACAATTTTGATTTACTTTATGCATTAAACACAACTAATTGAAAGAGGTTTTTTTTTTATAAAATGTGTTTCCTACATCTCTTTCACCATGTGACATGGAAAAGTCCATTGAGAAATATTGAGCAGCTTCCTACATTTATTCATCCAATGTTGATGCTTTCCTTCATACATATTTTTTATTCGAGAATTAATTCTCATTAATCAACTTTAGTGTCAACATCTTTTTTTTTTTAACTTTCTCAGGTGAATCAACATGCTAAACTGCCCTGATTTCTCATCAGTTAATATTCATTTGCTTTTGTGATACATGTCTTTAGGTATGCTTACATTAAAGAAGTAGAATCAGACATTACAAGCATGTCATATCTTGTTCACATCTGTCCCATTATACAGATACTGAGTACTCATGCCAGTGATCAAGATAAGCCAGTGTCCAAGTTGCAGTTTCCTGTTAGTTTCAACATCAGAATCTGATGGAAGTGATAGTAATGTCATAATCTGAGGTTAAAAACAGGATAAATTCAACCAAAATCAGAATGGTTGGTGCCTCATCATATATTTTCCCCAGCGAGTATTTCCTGATGCCAGGGATCTATGCCAGTGCTCTCCATAGGATTTTGAAAATAAAAGTCCAGGACTACATTTCTACAAAACAATGAGTCTAGTAAATAAAAGGTTGTTGACAAATTTTAAATGCTGAGGGTCAAGGTCCAGAAACTGGAGGTCCTGGAAGCATGGACTCCCACTGGTGAGAGCTTTGCATGCGCAGAGTCACTGAGTGAAAACTATTGAGATCTCATCCCTTCAACTACATTCGCTAAGCAAGGGAAAAAAAGACATGTACATATTACACAATTCAATGATGCACATCAATATCACAATACTTCTTTCAGCCAACACATGTATTTTCTTTAGACAGTAATTCCTCACTCATGGAAGTGTGACAAAACAGAACTGAAACTATGTATCTACCACAGAGTGGGTTTTGGGGAAAGTTATAGTTACCTTAAAATTCTGAAAATATAAGTTACATTATTAAATATTTTATGTAAATATTTGTGGCAAAAAGAAAATATGATAATCAGAATGTCTTAAATGTTATTAATGTTACAGCTCTAGCTAAGCACTTTGATCTATATGTTAAGTTGGTACAAAATATCTACCATACTACAGAAGCAGTGTTAGTTGACAAGATGTCTCATGTGCATCATGTTAGCTAGGCTAGTGTTCGGATTCTATATGCAAAGCAGAAGTTGGGCATTTCAAGTGGAGAAGTGGCCAGAACATAATACATGTAATACTTAACAACTTTCATGGCAATCCATCCAAAATTGCAGAACTAGCTGCTATAACAAAATTGTGCTGGATGGAAGGACAGTTGAATTAATAGCATGTTGTATTATGGAGTTGGCTGCATAGGGCTTGGCTGAATGAAATATTTTTTCATGTTTATGGACATCCCAAAAATGAGTGTCTGAACACAAAAAGAAAATACAGTACAGTAGTTTCCAGTTGTCTCTGAAACATCTACATGACCCAACCATAACCAATAAGGTATCATATCCACCTTATCAATATTTCTGGAAACTATTTAAAATTTGCGAGGAATATCATTTTACTATCTCAGTGTCTAAACCATGGCCTGCAGACTGGATTGGGCTTATGGCCTGGTTTTATCCATTAATTTACATTATAGTGGGTAGCTTTAAAAATCACTTATCTGACCTGCACCATGAAGGAAGTTGCCCATGTCTGATATAAATACAGGACAAGCCCTTCAGTGATATGGTCTAGGTACTGTTTTAAACTGTTACACGAGCAGACACTTGGGTAAGATGAATTACAGAATTAGACCAAATTGGAGCCCAGTCAGATTGAACTGGATCTATGAAAACCAAATTTAGAGACAGTTAACTAATAAATATTTCATTTTCTACTTTAGATATTAATTCTACTCTTAAGTATGTATGTCGACAAGGAGTAAATCTAAAATAGGCATACATAGATAAAATGAGGCAGAAGAGTGTAAAAAAGAGACTACTTCAACATTAAAAAAGACAACAGAAAGAAATGGGATTGGGGAGGGGGACTCTGTATTGTGGGGAGACATAAATACAAAGTCAACACTTAATTCACCTTACAATTTGAATGTGATCAACATGTAAGTACAAATCAGTCATACAAAGAAACGAGGTTCCTGCTGCTGCCTTTACCTCCAGGATATGTAGTGTTTTCTGATTCCAGTCCTGTAAATTTGCTAATAGATTTAGTTGCCCTAAATCTGCTTATAGTTTGCTGTTGCCCTAAATCTGCTTATTGTTTGTAGTTGCCCTAAATCTGCTTACAGTTTCCTGTTGCTTTAAATCTGCTTATAGTTTGCTGTTGCCATAACTCTGCTTATAGTTTGCTGTTGCCCTAAATCTGGCTTATCCTGCTTACAATTAGTTTTTTTCCTGCCCAGTTTAAATGTATATTAGTTATTTAGCTCTGCCACACTTTTAACTCTTCAGCTGCTAATTCAGTAGTTTTCCTTGTAGCTTTTAGCTGTTATTGTTTTGCTCATAGCTTTTTTAGTTCATAGTTTTGCTTGTAGTGTTTACGGTAGTTGCATTTGGTTTTGTCATTTTGCTTGCAGCTTTAAGTTTCTTTTAAGTCTGAAGTTTCGCTTGTAGCTTTTAGTTGCTTTTAGTTTGCTTGTAGATTTTAGTTTCTTTTAGTTCTGAAGATTTGATGGTAGAATTCAGTTGCTCTTAGTTTTCTTGTTAGCTTTTAGTTGTTCTTAGTTTTGCTTGTATCTTTTAGTTCTGTAGGTTTACTTGTAGTTTTCAGCTTTTTTTGGTTCTGTAGTTTTGCTTGTTGTGTTTAGCTGCTTTTAGTTTTGTAGTTTTGCTTATATAACTATTAGTTGCATTTAGTTTTCTAGTGTTGCTTGTAGCTTTTAGTTGCTATAAGGTTTGCTTGCAGCTTTTAGTTGCTTTTTGTTCTCAAGTTTTGCTTGTAGTTTTTAGTTGGTTTAAGTTTTGTAGTTTTGCTTGTAGCTTTTACCTGCTTTTAGTTTTACAGTTTTGCTTGTAGTTTTTATTTTTCCTTTTAGTTTTGTAGTTTTGCTTGTAGCTTTTAGTTCTGTAGTTTTGCTCGTAGCTTGCTTTTAGTTCTGACATTTTGCTCGCTGCTGATAGCCGCTTTTAGTTTTGTAGTTTTGCTTGTAGCTTTTAGTTGCTCTAAGTAATTATGTAATTTGCTTGAAGCTTTTAGGCACTTTTAGTTCTCTAATTTATCGGTTTTAGTTGCTTTTAGTTCTGTAATTTTTCTCATAGTTTTCAATTGCTGTGTAATATTCTTTTGTTAATTGTTTAAATGTGATATATCTTGATTCCAGTACATTCACACTAGTCACGTGTGTGAATTCTGTACTTATGTGCATAATCAAGACAAACATTCTGTCTTGTATTAAGCTGCAAATTTTACCCATGTAAATGATTTAGTTTAATTTAGTGTCTATACACATTTAGGGACTGACCATTTAATATTTGAGAGGATGGCCTGTGATTGTTGTTTTAATGTCTGGCCGCCAAAGAGCTTGAACAAATATTCTTGTTCTGATTTATAGTAATAAAATATTATGAACTTTCCCAGCTTCACATCTTACAAAAATAATTTTTGGGTTTTTTAGAACAATAGACATGAAGAGAAAATGAAGATTCTGGGTTAGCTAATGTGGTACATGGCACTATAGGACTCAGGGTGCTGATTCAACTCCCATTAACAGTCATAATACTAAAAATTCAAATTAAAAATTCTCATGATCAAACCTATATCTCATAATAAACCCATCCTCAATGCAAGCTTCTGTGTGAAGGAAACTATGAGCCAAGGCATTTTTATATACACAAGTATAAATAATTCCATAGCTAAAATATCAGATACTGTTGACAGCCCTAAGTCAAGCATACTGAAACTGCATCAGTAGAACATTATATCAATTTTCCTTTCAGTTACAAAAAGGATACACTCACAAGATTCTTTTTCCTAACATTTTACTTTTTTATTATCAACCAATCCTGGATCTCCAGACATATATAATGTTCTTGACTGGTTTCTGATTTTTTTAATATATAATTAGCACCTCAAGTCCTTAGATCCAACTGCCTAGGCATTAAATAACTACCACCAAACAACACGAATTAAAGCTGCTGTTGATAGTTTTGTTGCATAGTACTATGTTTAAAAAAAAAGTACTAGGATAACCGAATGATATCAAGGTACACCTATCCGTACCACAAAATATTCCTGTGCAGTGAGCTCTTTAGCACGTTCCTGTATATACGTATGCATGTATGTATGCATTTCAGATTTACAATTAATTATGTTATTTAAAGTCGATAAATAGCTCCAGTGACCTATTGTTGTTACACAGGCCGTTGCAACTCTACCAATGCAGTAAGAAAATGTTAGAATACCGAAGAAAAATAACGACAAAACAATTGGGGGTGGGGGGGTCTAATCCTGTGCGGTATGTATTTTCTATGTAAAAGCAACCGACGTTAAATAGTTGGTCCGATTTGGTTCAATTCTTTTATATGCCATGGTGCTGGCACTTACATTAGGCAATGGGCTTAATTCTCATGCAAGTTTTTAAACTGGAAAAATATCGGACAGGTCAAATTAAGTTTCACTTCATTCTTTTCAAATAAAAATGGGGTATAAAAGTTAGACAAACAGGAGATATTTATGATTGGGCGTTTACAAATATTATATAAGGAGGAAGCTCTTTACCTTTCCAACTCCACCACCCCCATTAGATCCTAAAATGATGCTAACTGTATACAGTTGTGTTAAAATGATATAAACGGTTCACAGGCACTTCTTTCCGGGGTAAACCAATGTGTGCACTCACCAATTAACTGGTGAGTGTACACATTAGTTTACCTCGGAATCAAGTGCTGTGAAACGGTTGTAGGTCTACAATATTCAGTAATCTAGAGATCACGGAAATCGGTACAGGTCAATAGCTAACGCAGGAGCGTAAACTATTTCGACCTATCAAATTCGAACCTTCCAACATAAATCGTAATCATGTCGGCTACGACTGTCTATACTCGAATTTGTTTGACAAACCCAATTATCTAAAATAAATTATATTATCTAAGTTAATTATTCTTACCATAAATATGCCATTAACGGGAGAGTCTACCAAGTGTCACTCTAGCAGCTCTAGCCACGAAATCGTAGCATCGACTGACGTTTGGATAGGTAGAAATTACTGTAGCGACGAAGGAATGTAGGAGTAGGGTAAAATGGGCCTTATTCCATCCAGTCTTGATTTTTATCTTTACTTGAAAGCATACGCCTATCTGGCTGTTAACTTTACGTAAGCATGTCAAAGGTTGACGAAGAACTTGAGCAGCGAAAATTTATATCAAGAATGACACGTTGTAATAATAAACCGTGAAGTAACAGTTAATTTTATCCATTCAAATCAAACTTGCTAATTCGACCACTACAACAAACATATTCATCAATCACTTCTGACACATTCTAATTTTTTTTAAGTTTAGTGTATGATTTATCAGCCATTACGATGCAATTTATTACAGGATTAAACCAGGGGCGACCCGCGGGCAGGGTTCGGCCCTTAACTTGGTTTTATCCGTTAATGTACATCATTGGATAACGCTTTAACATTCAATTATCCGGCCCGCGAGTTGGAGGAAGTTGCCCATTCCTGGTTTAACCCTGTTTTGCATCTGTCTTAATCAGGGTATACTATGTTACTGCATTGTCCAGCCTTCGTTCATGTGATGTTTGAGATTTGTAGTGAGAGCCAACGACCTGTTTCTACCGATTCAGCAGAGGGAATGTTTTATATTATATAACACAGCTTCCAGAACACCACATCCCTCTTTTCTTTCAGACTTGTCTTTAAAATGAAAATCAGTTCTGTACATATATACATTTCAAAGAAAGCACAATGAAGATATACATTTTCTAACAATTGAGATTCATAGAATATAACTTCATGAACGTAATCACTTCATTTCTTGATTTTCCGATATCGTTCAAAATGGCCAACTTAGGACTGGGTAAGATAGGTTCACAGTTATTATAGTTTAGTCCTGATAATATCCTGTGTTTTGATTGATGGTAGAGTTCAAATTCACCATGTTAAACTAAATTTCCATTTAATGACATACACTTTATTGTTTTTAACAACCTAAATCTACACTACATTTTACAGTTACAAGATGCTGTTCTATATATAAGCCAAGCATCAGACCAACACAATGTATGTGGTAAAGCTTCTAACGGTTTTGCATTATTTTGCAGACAATAGTCCCTGAGGTAGTCTGGCGATTTTCTTACTCTAGTTAAAATGTTAGATATGATACTGAATTTGTTTCACATGCATTTCCACCCTTCTTTAGATTTTGTTGAATCATATGTTTGGCCATCTGATAGTGAAATATGGGGTGAGTTCTTTACTGTCTTACAAATTACTAATTTCTAGCAGTCCAATGGTCTTCTCTTCTCACTGTTATCATGGATCCCATTTTGCTGACGATTTCATGCGGTTTAGGGTCGAAATGGTGTTAATAACTTGTCTCGCATTTTTTGGATAACCATAACGCTATCATCAATTTGACTTCGTCGTTTTTCTAGTTCGTTAGGCGTAGCTCTTCGTTTTTGCCTTTATATCATCGATTTTCCAAGCTTTGTTGTTCTGTGATTTGATTTGTATGCATGGGAGTTTAGTTCTCATTTCTCATCCCAGTCGCATCTCGATGGGAGATTTGTTGATTGTTGCATGAGGCGTGACACTGCAGTTGCGTAAAAAAGGTGTACATTTCTTGTTTCTACATTAGCCTCTTTTTTTGCTTTTATAATTGGACCCCTAAACTTGTATGCTTCGGATTTGGCATGAGGGCATAAGGTGTTATTTTGCTATACTTGAATCCTGTGAATTCTACATACTATGTAAACTCATGTCCATTGAATCGAGGTCCATTATCCATTTTGACAACTTCCGGTATTCCGGACATTGATACTATTTTGTCTAATTGCGGGATGACACGTTTTATAGATATGTGGTTGATAATTTCAACGAGTCGATAGATTGAGTATTCGTCAACAACTGCTTGTAAATAGACTCCACATGGGAGAGGACATTTGAAGTCCGTGCCAATTGGACACCAAGGGTTGGCTGGCAGAACAATTATTTTTAAGCGGCTCCACCATTTGCTTTGGCGATGATGCAATACATGGTATACAACGTTTCCAGAAATCCTCTACTTGTTTGTCAATACCAGGATACTATACCTTCTCTCGAAGAAGCATTTTTCTTTGTTTTGACCATGCCCTGATGGCCTTCATGTGTTTTTCTGTTACTCTGTGTTGTAGCTCTTTCAATATTAAAAGTTTCCTGAAACATCGCAGGAATATTCCAAGTTTCCAGTCACATTGTAGGACAACACCATTTGTAACTGGAGCGATCATGAGTTCATGTACAAGTCTTGAAAATATCTCCATGGTTTTGTTCTGTTTGTATGAATGCTTCCGGTTTAAAGTCTCTATTGTTTTGATACCATTTTTAAGGCCATGGTCTTCTAATGTAGCCATCTGAATTTCTTCGATTTTCAGAGCCTGGGGTACGGCGTTGACGGACATGAAATGAGTATAAGCTTCTGCAACGTCAAAATGTTCATATCATTTAGTTCTAGAATTGGGATATCGTGAAATGTAATCCTCTGCATTTGTTTTATCTAGTAAACTACTTTGAAATTGTATGTTTGTAAACTCAGTTGCAATCTATCGATTGTTACAGAGGGTTGTGATTTCGGATTGTTGAAAATGACTTCGACATGTTTGATGGATTCCTGGTACTATTAATAGCTTCCTCGTTCTTTGGATCTTGAAAAATTCCATCTTTGCAGAAATTGTTTCCCCCCCCCCCCCAAAAAAACCTCATTTTTGTCGTTATTGAACTTACACTTCTGTTCATTAAGTTCAAACGTTTACCTTTATGCGAGTGAAAGTAAATTCTAGTTTTGTCAAGTTCTTCCTGAGAGCGACGGAGTACTAGAATGTCATCCTTAATATTTCTTGCGCCTTGTTGTCATTCCAGCTCTATACAGAGTGTACCCTGTAGTGTTACGTATATGTAATTTAATTACTTGTGTGTTAGTTTTAAATTACATTTTATTGTAATAATAGTTTTCACTGGATTTGAATCTTTTTTTCGGAAAATTCACTTGACCTGATTAGAGTGTCACCGTTGCTTAAGCACTAATTTTAGCTCACCCTGGTTCATAGACTTTGTAAACATCGGGTGAATACGATTGGCTATTATCAAGGTCATGATCTTCTTGCGTGATAGCTCTAATTTGTAAACAACTTTTTTATTGAATCTTATAATAAGATTCGCTAAGTTCTTTCTTGCTTACGTGACAAATGGCATCTTTTTTTTATTGCGCTGTTCAAATTAGTAAATCACGTAGCCCGTCACGTGAGCTACCATGTGATCTAAAATCGAGGCTTAAAACAGCCATTTTCTACTAGATATATTCAGTCGTATATTAAACCTTGAAGGCTCAAGAGGTCTTTATTGTTGTTGCCAGCTTGTTCTGATGTTCGTCTATTTTTTGGAATTTAATAATTCATTCTCTAGAAAACAACACAAGTGCTTCATATTTATAAAAGTTCTGGGAGAAAGATATTTAGTGGAAATTTATTCTGGAAATTCTAAACGGAAACATTATAAACTGTGATTCAATCGAGGATCTGTTGCCGTTAGTACAACTACCTCATCTGACGTCATCATCTTCCATATTGGAACGTCATTGAGATTCGAACCTGGATTCAATTAGAACTGTTTAGTGATAGGACTTATATTTTTCAACTTTAGGATTAATTTTTGGATTATATTCACAAACCGTCAGTTCTATTTCATATTTTTATCTTGTTTTCTAGGGAAATAAATCATTTTTGTTAAATTTACAAAGCTTGTTGGCTTCACTCTTTTCTTTTGTTACTTTTGTACGAGCCTACACGTAACAGTAGTCATTCCAGTGTTGTACAGAGTGTGCTTTGAAATATCTCCACTGATGATGATATTCCGAAAACGAGGCGTTTATATCTACGTAGTGTAATCTTCTTTGAGTTTTCGTCCAATTCCATCAAGCATTGAGATCTACTAGATCGTCTATCGTTGGTGTGATGTGCATCTCGCGTAATACCGCTTCATTTAACAAACACATATCAACGCAGATCCTGATTTCATCAGAGTTCTTGGGTTTGGGTACTTCCATGATTGGGGATATCCAGGAAGTTTGTCCATCTACCATCTCTATAATGTCTAGTTTATCAAGTCTCTACATCTCTATTTCAACTTTCTTCTGAATGTGATATTATATACATTGGTGGGGATGAGCTACTGGGACTACAGTATCAACAGTGTGAAGGTGTCTGTATGCCTTTAATTTTCCGATTCATTTGAAAATATATGTGAACTTCTTGTACAGTACTTCTAACGTGCTGGTGACTGTATCACAGATATTTGGAATATTTTGTAACTACATGCTTTTATCACAGTTCAGTAGATTTCCAGCATTTTATTTGGCTACGCAGAGTGGAACTCTGATGATCCTATCGTTAGCCTCAGTCTTGGCTTGAAATCTACCTGTTACATGTAATTTGGTTACTGATCCATAGGCCAATACATCTGTGTCTGTTTTCAGACAGTGGAAGCATATGCATGTGTTTCAGCTTCGCAAATATATGTTCCTCCATAACATTAATGCTCGATCCTGTTTCAATCAGCACGTCTATTTTTGTTCTATCGGCTTCTACTGTTGTTTGAGACTGTTTGGTTGAAAGTGTTGGCTTTGTATCGAGTTTGCAAACCAAAGGCGTGTTCTTCATTTGAGCTCTGATTTACTACCTTTATCTTGTTGGCTTTCTACTTGATTAACTGTATGTTCTTTCTTGAGTCTTGCTCTACAAACTTTGCCCAAATGGTTTTCTTCTTGCAGAAATTACGTCTTTCCCTTTGTCGGGCACATGACTGATTTGTGTGGATACTTGTCACCATAATTTCAGCATACATGTATTTGGTTCCTGTATCATTAATTGATTGTCCACTTTGTTCTTTTTTTTAAATGAAATTTGAAGACTCTAAATTCGTGATTCTTCCTTGGTACAAAGTAGTTGGTCAGTTTTTCTATTACATTTGGGTAATCATCACATCTGTATTGATGGTTTTAAAAAATGGCATTACTTCCTGTCCGGCATAATGTATAAACAGCACACGCCGACGTTTCGTGTCTTTGGTATCCATTTCAATCAGAAGGTTATCAAGCCATTTTACCTACTTCTTACAGCGGACATGATATGGTCAGAGAATGGCGGGAAATTAGGCAAACTTGCTGCCATTACCAAAGGTAAAGACTATTACTACTCATGTACAACACGGTAGCAGATTTGTAATACTCCCATAAATAGAATGACACAACTATCCTGATTCTTCCCTTGGTACCCTTAGCTTTATCAGCGTATAGCATCGGCACCATTGTGATATTTGAGTTTTGTAGTGAGAGGCAAAGACCCGTTTCGTCAGACATGTTTATTACAGAGCAGACTTACTTACTACAACTGACTCACTTTCCAGACCTACATCTAGCACCCTTTGTATCAACTTTACCTCTGGACTCAAGGTTTCCGATTCAGCAGAGGGTGGCTGGTTCAGCATAAAAAATGACCTTTATCCATTTACATGTATAACAACTGAAAATATTTCACGAAACTTTAGCCTGCTAGATATCTGGACTTGACAGTGTCTCGCTTCTCGCATATTCATAGTCATACTTGCTGCCCAAATGTTGAGGTCAAAAAGAAGGGAAGTCATCAAGTCAGTGGCCTGTGTGCTTATTCAGGGTGTCACTTTGTAACCACGTTAGATAGTATGATGAAATCGTACCAAGCTCCACACTTTATCATGCAGCAAGCAGAGTTCGACATCAAGGTTCAGTGTCAATGGAAGGGAAAAAGGACGAGATGGGCATATCATGTGCTGTCAATGGAAGGGAAAAAGGACGAGATGGGCATATCATGTGCTGTCAATGGAAGGGAAAAAGGACGAGATGGGCATATCATGTGCTGTCAATGGAAGGGAAAAAGGACGAGATGGACATATCATGTGCTGTCAATGGAGGGGAAAGAGGACGAGATGGGCATATCATGTGCTGTGTGGTTTCCTTGCTACTTAAATCCTCAAGGTCATGTCACATCTCGTTGATTGCGTCAATTCTGGTGCCACAATGGGAGCGACCTTTGAGATCAAAGTGGCAGATTCTAAGGGGGTTATTGAAAATGCTTTTACCACCAGTCCATATCATTCCCAAGAGAAATTTTTGACGTTTTGAATATGTATATTTTTCTGTCTTTGTCATGGAATTTTCATATATTTTAGTGCATGCGCCTATAGCCGAGGGGGTTATTAATGTGTAAAAGGAGGGACATGCAGGCATGCTGCTGTTCTGAACATTCATATTTTAAAATAACTTTCATTAACTTCAATATGACACAAACTTTGGCACCAAAGAATTCCTCACATATTTTAAGATAGGCGAAGGTTGTGAAAAGTGTTCCAACCACTTGAAACGTCTTAGAAAGTGAGACATGACACGTATATCATAGATAATTCATTTATCATTTGTCCAGCATGAACTTATAGAGTGATCGTAAACTTCATACCAAACAGATTGAAGCATATTTCTTTAAATCGAAAAAGAATAGTTATATTTGGCTAAACTTTCCATAAATAATTTTAGGCAAGTTTTGTTTTGTTTGTCTTCCATAGTAACCATTCAAGCTCCATAGCAACGAGGTAGAAAATGTATTTTTCACATCTCAAAAATTACATTGGTAAAATTTAATCAAAGCATTTGTGGAAATATGTACCATGACATGATTTATAAACTTATGTGACTCAAAGTCTTGATGCGGGCCAAGTGAGAAACAAAGTCTTGATGCGGGCCAAGTGAGAAACAAGTTTGACACCTCCCCTAAAACTACTTCATTTAATGTTATCAAACTTTCAAGAAATGTTCTATATGAAATGTTCTAGTCAATGTTGTTTCTTATAGCATCTATAGCAACCAATAATCTTTAACATCAGAACTTGGAGGAAATATATTTCAGTATTTTTAATACTGCAATGGCAATTTAAGTTAAACTTATATACAAAATATTTTATTCAACATTCACTACAATAGAAGTATCTTTGGGACCAACCATTTATTTTGTCTGCCTGGAGGGGTTACCTTTGAGTTTCAAGCCAGAAAGAATTTTTCTCATTCACCTCAAGATAATGTTTTCTTTTGGGTTTTTGTGTTTGTTTTTAAGGGGTGGGGGGTGGGTTTTAAACTAATATAATGGTCGTAATAAGTTCCGTCTGTTCACAAATCAAAGCAAGAATTGTTTTTCCAAACTATTAAGGGGCGTTACATTTAAGGGACGCACACACATACACAGAGAAAATTAAAAGGTCGGTTCCAATGCAGTCAGGAGAAAAATATTTGAATAAAGTTTAACCTGCAAATTGCCATTATTTGTTATCTTAAGTTGAATGTAATCCCAGTAAGCCAGTCCCATGCCCACGATGGCTATTTGTTAAAAGTATGTTTCATTAACCCTTAATTCACTTCACTTTATAAAGGAGACAACGCTGGAATAATAGCCTATATTCATCAGTTTCGTCCTATTCTTAGTATGTACTTTTTATACTTTATTGTCAGTAAGTGGGTACTGTGTGGATTTACTTTCTCCGCCTGTGTGTCCATCTATCTGTCGTACTTGTCCATGCTATAAATCTTCTACTGTTTTTCTTACTAAATTAAACTTAAATACGAGTGAACTTGTAATGAGCATGTGTTGTGCATCTAAACTGGGTCACAGTGAGCTGCTTTCCAGGATTTATTGAGGACCACAACAGTGGTTAAAATCGTATCGGGTCTCTAATTATACAACCATTTCACCTATTACTACCAAACTTGGACGAACATCTTACGATGAATGTGTGTTGCTTATGAGAACGAGACTGCTGTGACCTTATTTCCAGAACATTAAATTTGCTTCAAAATCGTCATCATCCTGTATGGGCTGTAACTCCTGTATATTAAAACATATTTACATAAAATTTGCATCGTGTTTGAAACAGGAAAGAACATATGCTTCATACAAAAACTGGATCACTGTACCCTACTTTCCAGAATGTTCACAAGTGCTTCAGTTGTTTATCTATGAAATAATGCTAACACATAAACTTTTATAATGAACTTCTTCGATGTGTGCAACTTAGGACTGGCATGTTTTAAATACAGTTGGTCACTATAACGTACTTTTCAGGATTTGTTTTGAATTTGCAATAAATATTATGTCCATCTTTCCTGTTCAAGCTGCATTTTTCAGACCACTACATCTACTGATATTAAACTTGTCGTAGGTACGTGTCACTCACCAACACTGGTTCACTGTGACTTACGATTTAAAACAAAACGACGAAAACTATTTCTTGGCTCTAATTCCAAAACCTCTTCACCTACTGCTATAAATTACACCAAGAATGCATCTTAAAAATAAAAGAATTTCATACATTTCCAGTATCCTGCACACTTCTTAAATATGGAGTCTCTGCTCAAACTATAACATCTTATATATTTCAACAACTACACCAGATTTCAACAACTACACCAGATTTCAACAACTACACCAAGATTGCACCTTAGAACGATAACATCTCACTTTAACATTTGGTCATTACGACTCTTTTCCAGGATTCTGAAAATAACCAAAAGTGGTTGCTGTGTTCAGATAATAACACCTTTCAACTACTGCCTTGTGCATGTCAAGTGCATATGTGAACTCAGGTATGCCACGTATCAAAACTGGGTTGTTATAACCTACATTCTACACTATTTTGCCACTCCTGATAATACTGGCTGGTGTCACAGAAATGTAAGTTATCTTGTGACTCCTATTCATTAAGAATTCTAGTTCACTAGTTCAACTCTACTTATTTTTATACGAGTAAGACATGAAGATAGCTAGAGGAGGTGAAACAGCTGCAGTTACATCGTTACAAATTCAGTTTATAAAGATGGAAACAAATCTGAACAACACAACTAATAAGCGCAGTTAATGAGTCTAAATTGTCTTAGGTTCGTTGCAAACATATTTACCATGAGATTTTAATGTATTTAGTATTTTGACTTCAGAGATGAAGACAACTTTATTAACTGTTTCTGACATAAACGTACCTACAAAAACAAAACTATTATTTTTTCAAAACCAATCTAAATGGGATTATACTTCATGGCCTACATTGTTTTGCAGATTTTAATGTCAGGTTTTATTCCGTCACTAAAATTATGGCATGCTTTATAATTTTCAAGAAATGGAAAGTTTAATAATTTGGTAACTTTATTAAATTTATGTATGGAGTTTCTTGGTTGCCTCAGAATCTGAATAAAATGGGCAGAGAGGAAAATGGTATATTATTTTGATTTAAAAAAAAAAAAACAACACAAACTAAGTGCATTCGATTTTCTTAAAAAAATGGGTTTTCCTAGCAGTACTCTTGGCAAATCAAGAACAACTTTAATGGATATCATGATATTTACTTTAGTTAACATAAAATGAATCAGCTAACAAGTTTTATATTGAAGACTATTTTCCACTTGATGTCAAAAACGATGTTTTTCTTTTATCATACTATACATTCTTTATAATTATAAATATGTATCGCTGTATTAGATCTTTTCTGCTATCTTTGTTCATAATATTATCAAAATATGTTCTGAAAATGTGGTCTTTATTTGAAGTCACCTTGGCACGTTCCAGGTGGTCATAAGATACTTCTTAGATCTACGGCAAGCAAACATAAGAACTTCTTCAAATACACCCTTCAGGCGTTTAACGATTCAATATGGTGACAATGCTTCCAAATAATCTCTCTCTCTCTCTCTCTCTCTCTATATATATATATATATATATATATATATATATATATATATATATATATATATATATATATATATATATATATATATATATATATATATAGTTAAATTATTTGTGTGTTAGTTTTAAATTCTCTTTTACTTTATTTTTATTTCATAACATTTTATTGTAATGACAATTTTCACGGGATTTGACTTTTTACGGAAAATTCAGTCTTTTGTTTTGACCTGATTAGAACGCAAAAGTATTGCTTTATTATCATTGTTAGCTCATCTTGGTTGATAGGTTTGTAAACACTAAGTGAAAATGACTGGTTATTACCAAGGTCATGTTCGGCCCACGTGTTAGCTAAGTTGTAAACAGCCTTTTTTATTATTCATTTCAAGCGTGAGAATCTGATTCTTAGCTAGGGCTATTCTGGCCTACGTGTAAATTGGCACTTTTTTAATTGCGCTGTTCGATGATTAAGTGACCACGTGACCCATCACGTGGGTCTGAAATGACGTTTTAGTTGGGTTTAATACTCATATCTCAGTGAAATTTTGTCAGTCGAAATATACCTTCGCACTTAAGGTATTTGTCTTGTTGTTGCCTTTTGAGTTGAATTTCGTATTTAAAATAATTTTATTCACCCTGGAAAATATTCTTCTTCAACGAAGTTCTTGGACAAAGACATTCACTAAATTATTCGGAATTCAAAAGCCGGAATTATATTCTTGGTGACTCAGCAAGGAACTGTTGACACATCAACACAAACTGGTTATAGAGGACGTCATCGCCTTCCATATTGGAACTTCATCGAGATTCAAACTTGGATTCAATTAGAACTGTTTAGTGATAGGACTTATAATTTTGAATTCTAGGATTAATTTTTGGATTATGTTCACAAACCGTAAGTCCTATTTCCTATTTTTACCTTGTTTTCCAGGGAAATAAATTATTTTGTTAAATTTACAAAGCTTGTTGACTTCACTCTTTTCTTTTGTTACTTTTGTACGAGCCTAAACGTAACAAAAGAAAATTGGGCGCTCGTCTTGTTATATATGAATTTTGCCTAAAATATTTCAGAAAATTGTGTTTTGAAATTTTTATTCCCATAGTTTTAAATCCCAAGTACTATTTCATATTTAGTTTGAAATCTTTAGTGAAAATAAAAGGCTTTTATTCACAATGTCATCAAAAGTGGAGACTTTTCTTTCTAGTCCTACTCAGGAGCAGTTGGACAGTCTGAAAAAAGATGAAATGTTTGAACTTGCCAGAAAATACGATCTTTCTGAAGCAAATGCATCCTTAACGAAACAAGAAATTAAAAACATTTTGATTCAGTTTTTGGCAGAGAAGAATGTTTTTGATAAAGTGTTTTGGCTTCGATCAGTAAATCCGTATCAGACTCTGACATAAAAGTAAAAGAATTAAAATGAAATACAAGATGAAATTAGAGTTAAGGAAGCTGGAGCTTCAGAAAGATAAAGAGGAGAAACAAATACAGTTGTAATTTGAGAAGGAGGAGAGAGAGTGCGAGACAGCAAAGAGAGAATGATAAACAAATGAAATTGTAATTAGAAAAAGAGGAGAGAAAGAGACAGGAAAGAGAGAAAGATAAATGCAGTTGGAGTTACAGAAAGAACAAATGCACTTACAGATGCAAATAAAAAAAAGAAAAGGATGAAAAGGAATTTCAAATTAAAATGAAAAAAATGGAGCTGGCAAGTGAAAAGCACATTTCCACTTTACATACAAATTCAAGTTTTGACATTACAAAAAATATTAGACTAGTCCCCCATTTTAACGAAAAGGAAGTAGACCAATATTTTCTTTATTTTGAAAAAGTTACTGAATATTTCAAATGGCCAAGGGAACATTGGACTAAATTATTATAGTGTGTACTTTTTGGCAAACCTCGAAAAATCTATGCATCCCTGTCAGTACAGCAAAGTGCTGACTATGATTTGGTTAAGGACTGTATCTTAAAGGGTTATGCGTTAGTCCCTGAGGCTCATCGGCAAAAATTCAGGAACTATAAAAAGGAAGCTGGACAAACTTATGTTGAATTTGCAAGAGAAAAAGAGCAGTTTTTTAAGAGATGGTGCTTAGCCGAGAAAGTTGAACATGATTATGAAAGTCTCGAACAACTTGTATTACTCGAAGAGTTCAAGAACTGTGTTCCTCATGACATTAAGACTCATCTTGAAGATCATGAGGTCGAAACCTTGGAAAATGCTGCTCTTTCTGCTGACAAGTATTCCTTAACTCATAAGTTTCTGTTGTAGGCAAATCTTTCCTCAGCAGTCTTCTGGGAGAAAGGTATTTCAGCCTAATACGACTCCTTCTAAAACTCAATCTGGCACAACTTCTAAAAATCAAGCTTCTGATAAACTTGATTTTAAGGGATACAGGAGCTTCTCAGAGTCTTTTATTATCAGGTACTTTGCCTTTTTCTCAGAAGTCCTGTTCTAATGAGAGTGTTCTCATTCAGGGAGTAGAGTGCGGCTTTGTTAATGTTCCTCACCACTGTGTAAATTTGTCATCAGACTTAGTTTCAGGGCCTGTGACAGTCGGAATAATGTCTTCTTTACCCGTTGAGGGCATTCATTTATTACTAGGCAACGACCTAGCTGGAAACTAGGTTGTGGTTAATCCACTTGTAACTGACAAGCCTTCTTTGGATCAGAAAGTTAATCCAATTGAAAAAGAATTCCCTGATTTATACCCAGCTTGTGCAGTTACGAGAGCTATGGCAAAGAAAGCTCTTGAGAATGATTTTGATAAGGAAAATATTCCTTTAGCTGACACATGTATTGGTCAGGTTTTTGATGAGGTAACTTTCATTCCTTGTTTAGATCAATCAAAAGGTATTGATCACAGTGATCCTCTTTTAACTACTCATTCTCTTTTATCTAATAAGGGTGTTAAACGACAATCACGTGTCGTCGAACAGGAAAAAGATCCTGAGATCTCCTATTTGCTTCAGAGGGCCATTAGTGAAACTGAAGCACTGAAGTAAGTATCTGTCTGTTATTTCATTAAAAATGGAATTCTTATGAGAAAATGGAGACCTCCCGAGGTACCTGCTATTGACGAGTGGTCAGTGAACTATCAGATTGCAGTTCCAAAATCTTACAGACAGGAAATACTTAGTCTGGCCCATGAAACTCCTCTGGCTGGTCATTTAGGGATAAATAAACTTATCACAAGATATTGACTCACTTTTATTGGCCAAAAATCAAAAGTGATGTTTGTAAATTTTGTAGATCCTGTCATACCTGTCAAATGGTAGGAAAACCCAATCAGAAGATACCTAAGGCTCATTTGCAACCTATTCCTGCATTTGACGAACCATTTAGCAGAATTATGGTAAATTGTGTTGGTCCCTCACCTAAGACCAAGTCAGGGAACCAATATTTGTTGACCATTATATGTGCGTCAACAAGATTCCCAGAGGCAATTCCTTTGAGGAATATTAAAACCAAAACCATAGTAAATGCTTTGATAAAGTTTTTTTTTACTCAGTTTGGCCTTCCTAAATCTGTCCAATCGGATCAAGGGTCAAATTTTATGTCTGGGATTTTCCAGCAAGCTATGCACGAATTAGGAATTCAACAATTTAAATCTTCTGCTTACCACCCTGAGAGCCAAGGGGCTTTAGAAAGATTTCATCAGACTTTGAAAAATATGATTCGGTCATATTGCTTTGATACTAGTAAAGATTGGGATGAAGGCATTCATTTACTTTTGTTTGCTGTTAGGGAGTCCGTTCAAGAATTTTTAGGATTCAGTCCCTATAAACTAGTTCTCGGACATACTGTGAGTGGACTATTGAAGTTGTTGAAAGAGAAACTTCTTGCTAATGAAGATACTGAACTCAATCTTCTTGATTATGTTTCTGATTTTAAGTACAAGTTGTCAAAGGCTTGTGAGGTCGCAGGACGAATCTGCTCTGTACTCAGTCAAAAATGAAATTAAGATATGATAAAAACTCAATGGAAAGAAGTTTTCAGCCTGGTGATAGAGTTCGGGCTCTCTTGCACATTCCACAAAATCCTCTTCTGGCCAAGTATTGTGGTCCATACACGATTGAAAATAAAGTAAATGATTTAAATTACATCATAAATACTCCTGGTAGGCGAAAACAAAAACAGCTTTGCCAATTTAACATGTTAAAGGGGTATATTGAAAGAGATAGCCAAGTAAATCATGTAATTAATTTAGTTGTACCTGTCCCACAAACCGAGGATTTAAGTGAAGAAATTCAATTGGGCTCTGTTGATCTTGGAGCAACAAATCTTTGGAATTCGGAAATTATGCAAAATCTGTATCAGAAACTTTTACATTTGCAAGAACAAAAAAGGAATGAACTTAAACAGTTATTATTCGAATATGAGCACTTGTTTCCAGATATTCCTACAAGGACAAACAAAAGTTTTCATGACGTTGAGATTGCGAATTCTAAACCTGTGAAACAACACCCATACAGGATGAACCCTCTCAAACAGGAATACCTGAAAAAGGAAATTCAGTATTTACTGGAGAATGATTTCATAGAGCCCAGTAAAAGTGACTGGAGTTCACCTTGTATACTTGTTCCGAAACCAGATAACACTTTCTGTATGTGCACTGATTATAGGAAGGTGAACAGTGTGACAAAACCAGATTCATTTCCATTACCAAGAATCGATGACTGTATTGATAAAATTGGAAATGCCAAGTGTGTCACCAAATTTGACCTTCTGAAAGGATTTTAGCAAATTCCTCTAACGGAAAGGGCAAAGGAAATTTCGGCATTTGTGACTCCAGATGGACTCTATCAATATAAAGTAATGCTGTTCGGGATGAAGGGTTCTCCAAGTACTTTTCAACGTTTGATGAATATGATTACCTCTGGTCTACATAAGTGTGATGCTTACATCGATGATGTCATCATTTACAACGACACCTGGAAAGAACATCTAGCAACAATTCGGAAATTCTTCGACAGACTCACTGATGCAAATTTGACAATCAATTTATCTAAAAGTGAGTTCTGCCGTGCTTGTGAAACGTTTCTAGGACATATTGTGTGACATGGACAAGTTAAACCTATAGATGCTAAGGTCAAGGCTATCTCTGAATTCCCTGTGCCTGTCAGTAAAAAGCAACTGATGCAATTTTTAGGTATGGCTGGATACTATCGGAAATTTTGTTCCAATTTTTCTAATATTGCTGAACCCCTGACAAACTTGTTGAGCAAGAAAAACAAGTTTCTTTGGACTGATAAATGTCAGGAGGCTTTTGATAGGTTAAAAGCCATACTTAAAAGTGCGCCGGTTCTTACAGCTCCAAATTTCAATCAATCTTTTAAATTGTCTGTTGATGCAAGTGATGTTGGGGTTGGAGCAGTATTGATTCAAGAAGATAGAAATGGTGTTGATCATCCAGTGTGCTATTTCTCTAAGAAATTAAATAAGCACCAAAAGAAGAACTCAACAATCGAGAAGGAATGTTTGGCTTTAATATTGGCATTACAGCATTTTGAAGTTTACATTAGTTCAGCCCCTTCTCCGGTTGTCGTGTTTAGTGACCACAACCCCCCTTACTTTCATCGACAAGATGAAAAATAAAAATCAAAGATTATTAAGGTGGAGTTTGTTTTTTTATTAGAATATAATCTTGACATCAGGCACATCAAAGGAAAAGAGAATTTGATTGCAGATGCACTATCCCGTGTATAGAAATATTATTTCATGTACACTTTGTATAATTCATAAGAGTTTTCTTATGTAATTTTGTTTTACCTCATGTATAATTTACATATGGTAAAAAGAAAGATTTATTATATAAATCTTTTTTCTTTGTGGGGGAAGTGTTACGTATATGTAGTTAAATTATTTGTGTGTTAGTTTTAAATTCTCTTTTACTTTATTTTTATTTCATAACATTTTATTGTAACGATAATTTTCACAGGATTTGACTTTTTACGGAAAATTCAGTCTTTTGTTTTCACCTGATTTGAACGCAAAAGTATTGCTTTATTATTATTGTTAGCTCATCATGGTTGATAGGTTTGTAAACATTGAATGAAAATGATCGGTTATTACCAAGGTCATGTTCGGCCCACGTGTTAGCTAGTTGTAAACAGCCTTTTTTATTATTCATTTCAAGCGTGAGAATCTGATTCTTAGCTAGGTCTATTCTGGCCTACCTATAAATTGGCATTTTTTTTTACTGCGCTGTTCGATGATTAAGTGACCACGTGACCCATCACGTGGGTCTGAAATGACGTTTTAGTTGGGTTTAATACTCATATCTCAGTGAAATTTTGTCAGTCATAAATATATACCTTCGGGCTCAAGGTATTTGTCTTGTTGTTGCCATTTGAGTTGAATTTCGTATTTAAAATAATTTTATTCACCCTGGAAAATATTCTTCTTCAACGAAGTTCTTGGACAAAGACATTCACTAAATTATTCGGAATTCAAAAGCCGGAATTATATTCTTGGTGACTCAACAAGGAACTGTTGACACATCAACACAAACTGGTTATAGAGGACGTCATTGCCTTCCATATTGGAACTTCAACGAGATTCAAACTTGGATTCAATT
Organism: Megalonaias nervosa; assembly: GCA_016617855.1. Lineage (NCBI taxonomy): Eukaryota > Metazoa > Mollusca > Bivalvia > Unionida > Unionidae > Megalonaias > Megalonaias nervosa. The sequence goes on from JAECUM010005191.1 coordinate 23,438, forward strand.
AGAACTGTTTAGTGATAGGACTTATAATTTTGAATTCTAAGATTAATTTTTGGATTATATTCACAAACCGTAAGTCCTATTTCCTATTTTTACCTTGTTTTCCAGGGAAATAAATTATTTTGTTAAATTTACAAAGCTTGTTGACTTCACTCTTTTCTTTTGTTACTTTTGTACGAGCCTACACGTTACAATATATATATATATATATATATATATATATATATATATATATATATATATATACTTCCTATGCTAGGTTGAGTACATTGATTTTCGTCATATATATTAACACACAAGTGGATCGTGAAAAAGTGGAAATTTTTCAGTCAAAATTTAACTGTGTAAACTTAACTTTTCCTTTTAACTTCTCTGTTGCTTAATTTTCTTTTCAAAATGTATAATATTTAAAAATGTTGCAAGCCGGCGGGAAGAAGTTGAAAAAAAAAATATCATGCTTAGATTTCTTAGCGAATTGCTTCGATTTTATTATCAATTTTTAATGTGGAGTTTATTCCCAAGATGATGGCAAAAGAAAGGAATTTGGCAAATTCTATCAATTACTGTGGTGTGTATATAAATGACGGATACAAAAATTAATTTTGACAGACACGCATGAGTAAGTATTTTGATTTTTTTTTTTAATCTTGCTTAACTGTTACTGTATTGTTCAAGATGTTTTAAGAGGAATATTTCAGGACAGCTCTTACATTTTCTTGTTCAAGTATTTCCATATGGCCTAAACATGTGCTTTTTCCTAATGCTAAGAAACCAGAACCTTGGAAATATTACGGCATGTTTAACAATGTTTGGATATCAGAATTTAAGTAAGTTCATGCAAGTAGCAAAGACTCCGAGTTAGCATTGAGTGTTTCAAAGGCATGTATCTTTTGTATTTCATAAACCTATTTGAAACTGATGCACATAAATAAAGTTCAAGCCCTAAATAAATATATCCGCAAAGATATATTACAAGATAATTAATTTTAACGCTAGGATAGATTACTCCAAAAAGCATAAACACATCAAGTATTTTTCATTGTTTAATTTTTTTAAATTTACAGTGGTGAAATTTGCCATCATGTTCTTTGGATCTGAACCTTGAAAATAAAGAAATCCTTGAGGATGAAGCTCAGGAATACATCTTAAGTCTTATTCAAGAACTTCCTCATCGGGCTGAACTCGGCTTGGATGAGGGGTGGAGAGCAACCTTATAAACCCAGCAACAAGAAAATTCAAGTTAGAGCTTCTTTGCAGGCAGAGTTTGGTTCTTCGGTCATTACAAGATTCCAATGCTGATCAAGAAAGAACATTCCTCACAAAATACAAAGTGATTTAAGGGGAAATCTGAACCAAAGAACTATAGAGAGCCTGTTAAGTGAAGCTTGATAATCACAACGAATATCATTAGTAGTTACCAGAGAGTGATCTTGTAAAGAAAATTAAAAGTGTTATTATTTTACATTTTGCAAAATCTTTGCAGGGAACAATAAGCAAAACAACTCTTCCTTTTCATTAACTGACAATATTAATTAACTATTTTCCACAAGAATCCGAATCTGGCTTATGTTCAATACTTTCTGTTTTATTATTGTGGGAAGAGAATCCATATTATGGCAAAACAATATGCAGATGTTTTGTCTTCAATCCTTTTGCAGTGTAAAATGTAGGCAGATGCTATACCTATTGGTTTAGAAGCCAATCTACTGAAAAAAAATCTACTGTTTTGAAATCCTGGTTCTGTCATGTGTATGAGTTATATTTAACTAGTAGGCCAGTCTATTTTAATACTAACCTTTCTAAGAAATTCGTGATAAGTTACTTAGGTGGTTAATGAACCCCATCATTTAATTGTTTTTCTTCATGTGATAAGAATACAGTTCCCCAGCATGCTCAGTACAATAACATTTATTCGCATGTTTCTTTCTTTAGATTTGTTGATCATACAAGGTACGTCTGACTCTGTCCTCTAGCCTCCAGTTTTCCAATTCTATGTAAAGAGTGATGACCTAGTTTTGCATTTCAGGGGACATGCGACATTAAACAGACGGAAGGAAATGAGTGTTCATTGAAGGTTCTGAACATATAACACATACCTTCATATCCAGACACAGGAATGCTAAAGCTGTATGAATGGATCATGAAACTTTCCAGAATGTAATATGCATGGTTTTACAGAATATTATTCATGTGTATCAAAAGCCGTGTCTAATGAACAGATCTTGTGTGTGATATATTTTTGATCACAGTTGTCAGCATTTTTGTAATGGTCTAACACATCTAATACTTAACAGCTACAAAAATTAATCGCTTTCTCTCCTAACTGCCTCTCTTACAAAAAGGAAAATAATTAAAAATAAAGAACAATACAGTGTTATTTTTGAAAGCTGAAAAACTAAACACTGTCAAATGGATTTTTGTTTCAATAGAATGTACGGTGCTACATAGAATTTTATTCTATAGAGGTTTCCTCTTATAAATCCGACCCTTTTGCAGTGGGAAAGTGTCCCAATGAGAGATGGCATTTCAAGGCGGTGATCACTTGGAGCTGAGTAATAATTACTTATAAAGTTAAGAAGTCTTGCCTAATTTGAAATATTTAACATTGACATTTAAATCGGAATTATGTGATAAACTTATATGAGGTAGGAGCTATGAAAATACCGTATGTTTTTTTTCATGGTCTCCTCTGCGGTTTGCAGTATATACTGAGATCGAAGACAATGCTCTCTTTCCTCAAGAGAATGATGACACTGCCACCACGAGCCCACATTAAAGGAAATTCTGTCTGCAAATTTTGATATCGGAAAAGCTTGGAGAGACAATTGGAAAAGCGTGCAGTGTCTTTCACTAACCCCTTGTACTATATTACCTATTAACGCCAACAAAAATGATAGCTGCTTGTGATGATACAAAGTTTTTACACAAAAATGAAGGCCAGTTTGGTCTGATAGAATGATAGAAAGCTTTTACACAAAGCTGAAAGACTGGCTTGGTGGCATATGGTAACTTATATTTTAATCTGACATAAAGCTAAAGCGCATTGCCCACGGATTGAAAATGCTCTCTTATATATTGGCTTTACATAAAACGCACGTGATTTTGCAATTAGACAATGAACTCTTACTTATATAGCATGGTGTGGAGAGATATTACAACATTAATGAATGCAGGCTCTCACATTCGTTAGCACAGTATTACTACCCAAACAGAAATCCGTAGTAATATGTACGTGTATATACGGTTGAGATGGTTGATGATCAACTGTTTTTTCAATTGTTTTTTTTTTTTTTTAAATTTTTATTGTCTAGTGTCTCACTTTGAAGTCCTAAAATTAGTAATTGTGCACTTTTATTATAATATTCACACGGTTCCTTAAGCCTGGTTGGCTTCTGGGAGGCATTGACTCAACTTCTGTCACATTCTTTGTATATAGGGAAGCGAGTTTGTTGCTTGTAGGAATTGGGTGTCTGTGCCCCGCATTATCATACACGTGTAACGAGGTACGTTGATCTTTTATAGCGCCACAACACGTAATTGCTAGCCAATACTAAATGAAAAATGGTGTAAACTGGAGAAAACAAACAACCAACATAATAATTAACCAATAAAATTATAATAATATGACAAGATCTGTAAGAAAGAAAAATCTGAAAGGGAGTCAATATTCTAGGGGGAGTTATTTTAGAAACGGGGAGGGGGGCATAATTATTTATCAATGAGAAGGGGGCACTTTTCTACGTAGAAAATGGATCCCTTTTGTCGTAGAAAACTTACCCCCGGTCATTATTCTCTGTAGTGAAAATGATCCACCAGGGTCATAATTCTCAGTAGAAAAAAGACCACGGGTCATTTTCCTACTGGTGTCATTTTGGCACGTCACACGGGCATTCTATTTTATTGCATCGGGATAAAAAAGAAATCCTAGTCACCAATTCGCGGCTGCTGGTTCTTGTTTTGTTTTGTAGATGCTGAACACGGTTTTTTCCTGTCTTATATTATATTTTTTCATCCTATGTATTTTGGAGGGGAGGGGGTTGTTTGCTTTCTTTTGGCCTGATATCGAACTATTATAGTATTCATCATTGCTTGGATAAAACACCCAATCTAACATCCAATCTATAAGTGGTCAGGCGTGGATCCCATTGGAGGGGGGTGGGTGGTGGTGGCAAGAAACTGAAAACTAAATTGGTCTCTATTTGTTGAACGTGAAGAAAATCTTGATCAAAATTGGTAAATTAAAACACCGATATATCGCTTGTTTTATTGTCGAAAACAGTGGTTAGTACTGGGAAATTTTAATCAACTTAAACTAAATTGTTAACTTTTAATAGGAATATATTTTACTAAATTTTCTTTCCAAACAACATTCTCAGTACACTGCAAAAACAATATCAATAAAAATGTCACTAATGCCTACTAATAACACCTGCTTTAATAAATAAATACCAATTCAATCAATTTTGTCAAGTAAAATTTGTGTTTTATTTCAATCTTCTAACTAAAGCGCTCACCGTTACCGATCACTGCCATCTCACCTCTGTCTGCATGGGTTCGAGTCTTGGATTCGGGTATGTGAGAAAGCTTGCCAGTAGCTTCTCGTGGGTCGGTGGTTCTTTCCGGGGGTTTTCCTGGGTTCTTCCGCCACTATTTGTACTGGCTGCCATGTATAGCCTATCTTGTGCTGAAAAATGACGTTAACCCCTACAACAACAATAACAACAACAACAAAACCAATCTTCTAATTTTATTTGAGTATAATCATCATAAAATCTAACATGCCCTCTTGTATTCAAACGTAAAAAATTTCAATCTACCATCACAGCTATGTCTACTAGCGTTTCTGTAAGAACCTAAGTGCCAACCGTGTTTTGATCTTCGACTTGTGGAAGTTGTATTACCATGTTACTTAAGTATTCTTCATCTAATCAAATAAACGGGGCAGAATAAAAGAAAGGTTGAAAGGCATGCAAATCCCACTTGCATAAGAACTCGCAGTAAGGTTGTGTGTCAGGACAACTTAATTAAACTGAATAATCAAACACTGTTATAAATATTATTATGCAAGCAATATAATTAAACTACCTTTTTATGCATATTTAATTTTGTATTATTTGTTAGCTTTACTTAATGATTAGATGTTATATAATCTGTATTATGTAACTGACCTTGTCCAAAATTAAGTTAATGGTGTATCTGACCAGTGACATTTATTTTATAAACAACATAATACATAGCCAATATTTTTCTAAGATTATTGGTTAAATATTAAGATCATTATTAATGGTAAATATGTTTATTTGAATCTGAATCTAGACATCAGTTTTCCACTTGGAAATTCCTAAACATGTTGACAACTCTGAATATTTTATAAAGGAGACTGGCCTCTATCATGGCTCTATTATTGTGTCACAGCTTTTGATATAATGATGTTTACTTGAGAAGTTATTCATTCTTGCCATAATATCTGAAGCAGAGTCAGTCTTACTGCTCTGTTCAGTTTTTAATTTGAGTGGATTTATTTATTCAAATTATTATTCACTATAATTATGAAGTGCTCAATAATATTCTTGAACTAAAACGTTAATTTGGAATTATAATGAATTCAGGCAAGGACATTTTGGATTCAAATATAGTGATACATCAAAAGACTGTTTCCACATCGCCACACTCCAGGCCATTGGCACATTAGCAAGTTTGAGATTACAAGCACAAAATTTGTTTGGAATACCACTGGAATTCAATTGGAACTTTATACATTTGGACCTATGATGGAACTTTTAGGACTATTTGGAAATAAATTCACAATACTGTAAGTTCTTTTTAAATTTTCACTTTGTATTCAAGGAAAATAAATTATTTGTTGAATTTTACAAAACTTGTTCGTTTTCGTTCTTTTCTGTTACTTAGTTTAATACCATAGAGTACTAACACCTTGACTAAACCTACTCATTCACAAATGTGATCAAATATAGCATGGCAACCAAACAAAATGAGTACCTGGTGAATAAAAAGCTATGTTTCAAATATATGGTTTATTATGGAGAAGTGAGTTCCCGAGTTTGTAGTGAACTTGAAATTCCTGAATCTATCCTCAGAGATTTCATCAAGGATAAGAAATTTTATTATTACTTGCAATGAAATCGCGGCATCAATATTTGACTTCTAGTACAATAAAAAAGAATAGAGTTTTGACGTTGACGGTTGGTTCACCAAATAAATGTCCGTAGTTTTTTAAACAAAAAATTAATATTGTTTTATTGTGAGTCAGCAACAACAAAAAGCAGCTATGTAATGCAAAATGCTTTTGTATGCACGTGTTGGCTGTTGTATCTTAATGGAAACTGTTAGCAATCTTTCAGAGGTTGGGTATCTTGAAAATAAAGGTAATTTACACAAAAAGCTAACTTCATTTTTTTTAAAAAGCGCTTTACTGACAGTTAATCCCAATGCAATTCTAGAATGAGTATTTAGCCATTAAACAGCACTGTTCCACACACATCACCACCACCATGCGTGGTGTTTCTCAATGCCCAGCGGAGATGGCATCCCCTTAATTTTGTTGAGGTCCTTCAGTAACTGCATCCTCAATTGTAGCGTAATCTAAGATTTTGGACCCCATTATCAGCGAGTTATCGAGGTAAAGGCTTACTGGGTAAATATGATTTATTTAAAAAAAAAAAGTTATATGTACTATGCAATGAATTTCACTATATTGTAGCTTTGCTTTGCTATTGATCACCACATACAGAGATGCTGCCATTAATTTATGTAAAGGGCGGGGACTAGAAAAAAAAGGAGGTGGATTATGAAATAGTCATATTGCTTTATTGACCTAACACATCAATACCCGTCTTTCTTTCTTCCTGCTTCATTCTGTTAGAGCTCTGCTGAAATCAAAATCTATTAAAGCTATTGCATCTAGCATCTGTTGATTATTTCTAATCTCAGTCTGTGTACGAATATTGTACTTTGCCAAGATCCCTCATTCACAGTCTGCAATCTGAAGGGGCATATGCATGGCTACTTTAACCAACCTGAATATGTTGTGAATCTGCTCTTTATACTTGTTATGTACAATTTTTCAGAGCTTATAGGTATAGTCCTTTGGATATTTCTGGTCCAAAATAACACTAAAATAAGGTCTGGCAAAGTTTCATTTTCTTAATCAGTGCTTTGCTGGCTATTGTGTCCGATTTTTTTATCTGCTCCAAAATGTCATATTAAGGCTTTAAGTCCATCAATGCGACATTGTCCTTTTATGACAGAGATCAAATAAATATCTATACTTTTTAATTTCATTTTCAAATCTTAATTATTCATTTTACCTTAAACCGTATAGGGTTATATAGTTTTGTAGCACATGATTCCGCAGGGCTAAACTAAAAATGTGAAAATTGCACTCTAGTTTAAAATTGTATTTAATTATGCTTGGTAGTCTGCTTTTTCGACATTTCAAAATGGGTTGACATGCATGTCGTCTGATGGGTTGACATGCATGTCGTCTGTTTTTTTTTTTTCCTTCCATCCAGCATGTACAACGGGCTCATATTTGTCATTTTCCGGTTCAATATCACTCACTGGTATCTTCAATAACACATTCCTGGCTCCAATAGTTTGATCAGCTCATAACCTAAAAGACAATCATCTTCGCTATCATCAGCCATTATCTGATCGTCATATAAAGATGAACCATGTTGGGAATCAGCCATGTTGGTGTTAAAGGGTAACCCATATTTTAAACAAGCATTTATATAACCTCCTTGATGCAAGGTTCAAACTACGACAGAATGCTTGTTCTAGGGCCCAAAGTGCCAATTAAATTTAGTTCAAATAACTATTCATGTCAAGCCAAAATCCCAAATGTGTAAATAGTTGCCTGCCTAAAAATAGAGACAGATGTCACGACAAGGACTTTAAGGGTTAACAGTTATGTATACTGCCCAGAGTACATTTTAATATGTGCAGATTTAAACTAATTTGTGGGAGTTCTCGCACTTCACTGCTCTAAATTCGTATAAATTTTTCATGATTCCCTTATCCCTGTGCCTGGGAGCATTTCTGGTTTTACATTAAACATACCGTGTCCTACTGATGTTTTCCCTGAAAAATACCAGTTGCTATAGTTATATAGGGAGTCTCTGCTTACAATGTACATCAGAATTTCGGATTACCTCACCTATAATGTAGTACACTTCTTGGCCTCCTTGAAAAATTTTATGAAAGACCAATTGTTTTCTTCTGCTAAAATACACACATCATTTTACACCTATACTATATTTATTCAACTTTTGTTATTTACAAAATAAAAGTGGGAAGAAAAATTTGCTTCAATCTTTATAACTGGAATAAATAAATTCAAATTGCCATAGCTGTCCTTCTGAGAGCCTAAGATAAAAACAGAAAGTATCAAACTGTGAAATTTCAGCTCAATCACCCTTGTGAGATGGCTTTAATATCAATGGTGGATAAAAGGCTAAAATCTCAAGATGAGGGAAGCAGGATCAGAGTCTTGGGCAACAATAAATGCATATGACTTAGTTTACCACTAAATTCTTCTGGAGAAACTGCAAATTTATACATACGGTCAGACCTCTATAAAATGGTTTCCATTTTATCACACACAGAGGTTTCCCAAAGTCACATTAAAGGTTATACTCTCAAGTGATCGTATCACACAGGGTATAATACTAGATCCACTTTTGTTTTTAATCATTTGCCTTCCTACTTGATTTGCCTTTAAATTTTACTTGAACTACAAACAAATCTGCAAGGGGGCCTAGATCATATTTTGGAAACTCAGTTTAAACAGAATGGAATGACTCTGAATAATGTTACGTGTAGGCTCGTACAAAAGTAACAAAAGAAAAGAGTGAAGCCAACAAGCTTTGTAAGTTTTAAAAAAGTAATTTATTTCCCTAGAAAACAAGGTAAAAATAGGAAATAGGACTTACGGTTTGTGAATATAATCCAAAAATTAATCCCAGAATTCAAAAATATAAGTCCTATCACTAAACAGTTCTAATTGAATCCAAGTTCGAATCTCGATTAAGTTCCAATATAAAAGGCGATAACGTCAGATTAGGTCGTTGTACTGATGGCAACAGTTCCTCTTTGAATCACAATTTATAATGTTCCCGTTTAGAATTCCAGAATAAATTTCCACTAAATGTCTTTGTCCCAGAATTTTTATAAAGAATAGCACTTTTGTGTTTTCTAGAGAACATAAATTATTAAATCCACAAAAAAGAAGGAGTCTAAATCAACTGGCATCAACACAAAAAAAAAAAAAACACCTTGAGCTCTAAAGGTGTAAAATACGACTGAACAAATCTACTAGAAAATGGCTGTTTTAACCCGCGATTTTAGATCACATGGTGGCTCACGTGACGGAGCTACATGATCACTAATTTGAACAGTGCAGTAAAAAAAATGCCATTTAGCATGTAGCCTTGAATAGCCCTATCTAAAAATCAGATTCTCTCGCTGGAGATAAATAATAAAAAGGCTGTTTACAACTTAGCTAACACATGGGCCGAACATGACCTTGGTAATAACCAATCATTTTCATTCAATGTTTAAAAACTTGGAACCAAGGTTAAGAACTAGGTTAGCTAAAAATAAAAATCAAGCAAACATTTGCGTTCTAAACAGGTCAAAACAAAAGACTAAATTTACTGGGAAAAACATCAAATCCAGTAAAAATATTATCCTTACAATAAAATGCAATGAAACAAAAATAAAAAAGAATTTAAACTAACACACAAACAATTTAATTACATATACGTAACAATATATAAAAGACTCAATGTATTCTGATTACAACAGACTAAAGATCAAGCTCGTCTGGAGTAAGACTGGATCTTTCTTACAAGAATAACCCACTGCAGGTTGTTACTCATGACAAGGTTATTGTTGTGTATGTCAATAATAACGATGCCGAGTGGCCGATGGTCTAAAGTGCTTTCCGTTACGGATCTCTGCCATCTCACCTGTCTGCGTGGGTTCGAGTCTTGGATTCGGCCAATGTGGGTATGTGAGAAAACTTGCCAGTAGCTTCTCGTGGGTCGGTGGTTCTTTCCAGGGTCTTCCTGGGTTCTTCCTCCACCATTAATACTGGCCGCCATGTATTGTCTATCGTGTGCTGAAAAAATGGCGATATGCTCACAACAACAACAACAACAATAATAACAATGGATTTTTCTTACAAGGAAACCTCATTGCAGGTGGGTTATACATGACATAATTCTCCATGTGCATGTCAATAACAACACTGGATCTTTCTTACAAGGATGCCTCATTGTAGGTAGTTTCACAAGATAAGGTTCTCAGTGTGCATACTGATAAAAACCTGATTTAGAATGAACACATTAGACACATAATGAGAAAGGTTTCACTTGCACACTTATTACTACCCAAGATTAAACACTTCCTCCTTTTTTCTCTGAGTTAAGTTTTAGAAAAACTCCATTCAGCCAAACACTGATTATTCTAAAATGGTATGGGGAAACCACTGCTAAACCTATTTTGTCTATACTGTTCAGACTCCAGAAATGAGTATTTAAGTTTTCACAAGGTGAAAATTATAGATTTTATTCAATGCAATGGATCAACTTCAAATACTTTCCATCAAAGAAATGATAATTTTGAGAAGCTTATACACATGTAAAAATTTCTAATCAAGTGTCCTCAGTACCTCCTATGATTACAAATCCAAATTATACCTTCATATGGTCTACATCAAATAATAATTACAAAATTCCAAAACCAATAAAAACTTATTAAAAAAATAAGAAATATTTGCATATTCATGCTCATTGATTTTGAATAGTCTCCCTAATGATGTGAAAGAATCACCCTCTGCAAATACTTAGAAAATTAAATGATATTTACCAAATTGAAGTTTGATGATAATTTCCCTGAACCTGTAGTACCCTTAGGGATCACACGAAATGACACATAGGGCATGTGACTGGTCAGTCTTTAAAGAGGTCACAGGATACAAGATGAAACCCAGGGAGGGTCAGTGGGTATGTGATCCCTAAGGGTGCTACAGGTTCAATGAAATTATATCCACCTTCAACTTGGTCAGTATTGTTTAATTTTCCAATTTCATTGAACCTGTAGCCCCTAATTTTCCAATTTCACTGAACCCCTCTTGGATCCCATAAGGTAATTAGCTGTATCCTGTGACAGAAGTATATTAAGGTACCCATAAGATATTTGGATATATCCTGTGACAGAAGTATACTAGGGTAAGAAAGGAAAATCACTCTGCATCGTAAATTGTAAAATTTTTTAGTGCAAATGCAACTGAACATGATGAATGTGTTATACTAAATTTAATAACAATGGGTTGTAGCTGATACAAATGGGTTTACACTGAAAAACTAGTCTTATCGGAAAGGTTTCTAATAATATTTCAGGAAGATAGAGTCATTGCTACAACCAGCTATTTTGAATGTTATAGCCAGATGTACCTTGTCAGAAATAGTACTAGTGAATGCCATTTATGTACTGCTCTATGTAGTGTAAGATATCAGTTATGTACTGCCCTATGTAGTGTAAGATATCAGTTATGTACTGCCCTATGTAGTATAAGATATCAGTTATGTACTGCCCTATGTAGTGTAAGATATCAGTTATGTACTGCCCTATGTAGTGTAAGATATCAGTTATGTACTGCCCTATGTAGTGTAAGATATCAGTTATGTACTGCCCTATGTAGTGTAAGATAACAGTATTGATGGCAGCAGTTTGCATGGTGGATGCTAGCCATCCTGAAAGTGTCCCTATTTACTGTCTAAAAAGGAGCATGGAAACTAACAAACAGTTTGGTTTCATTATTCTTAATACTGTCTGTCCTATCGAAATATCTACAAGAGTGACTGTAAAAAGACATCTGGTGCATACGATGCTAAGCACATTTCAGCCAAATGATTATCTGCATTTGATTGCTTAAGATCATCCATTATAAAAATAACTGTTTTTATACGCATGTAAATTCATAAGATCTAAGAAATTATGGGCTTGCTCTCTTTGGCTAGAAGCAATGCCAGAAGCAAAACCAATGTATACGAGGGAAACTTAAGGAGAGTCTACAAACTGGTGGAAGCAATTAAATATCTTAGTACAACAGTAACATATGATGTGACTAAATTCATGGGTAAATTAAATCCAATTAAATCCACTTATCTCCTGAAACATGCAAGCAATGGATGCTGCGAATAATTTGATCTATCTAACGAGACTAGAAATGTGCCAACAGCAGATATGGCATATTGAGAGCACTCATTATGAACAAGCACAGGTAAGGATATCAATCAGATGTTTAAGGTGACTCATTAAGTACATAACTGCATCTAAAAGATTTGCCTGATCATTAATGATGTCTTCACACTAAGCAGTTATATCTCTAGTATAAACATGCATCACATGAGCTAAAGTTAAAAGTCCTTATCAACCCTCCTCCTTTCCATAGGAAAACACTAATTAGTTACTTCTGACATTACTACAATACTGTATTTAGAGTTTGTTACTTTAATACTACATTAGCATGTTTCAATATTTTCAATATTATGTCTTCATTATTCAGATCAGCCACATTATGAGTGCTTGTTGCTCAATCCTCCATACCTCTTGTTCAATATTTGATGTACATTCTACCACGACATATTTGGAAAGTAAGTATTGTTTAAACCGAAATAAAATGTGCAAATTAGTAAAACGGATAGATCAGGTTTGATCACAAAAGCAGAGCAATCATTGGAGATTTATCCGATATTTTAAGTGTGTTGACTGTCTCCAAGCACAGCATAAAATATCAGAAATTGATTGCAATAAGTTTATTTTTCAATAGCCTGCCTAATGGCAGAAACTCTTCAAGTGAAGCTTATTCAATGGGTGCATTATGGTGAGTTCCTGTGGAAGAAATGGAATCTTGGATGTTCTGGGCAGTATGTACAACTGACTGGACACCAAAGACAATAGTCTGGGGAATCATGGCTGAGTACTCAAGATTGGTGCTACCATCACCATCTCCCCTCCCCCAGTTTCTGTAGAACTCTAAAAATGACGCTAAAATGGGAGAATAATATATGGTATAGTGTAAATATTCCCAGATACCTTGCAAAGGCATCAACAAGTAAAGCTTGAGGGTCTGGTTTGTAAGCAATATGTCTAGGCAGTTGACAATTCAGTGCCGAGGCCAAAAAAGTAAATATCACATGTACCAAATTATGTTCAATTTCCTGGAAATTTTCAGGTCTCAACCTACATTCAGAATCACAGTTTAATAAGTGTGAATGAACATCATGGGCCATGTGTGATGTACAAAGCAGATGACAAGCACTGAGCCCAATATCTGTTGCTTGGCATATTTCCTACACATAATCATAGAGAAATTGTCCTGCGAACATGCAACCCCAAGAACAACTTGAGTTTGTCTATGTTCCAGGTACTTCTGAAACCCCTCTATGGCTTTTGGCAAAAAGCACCTAATATTTTATCCTAAAAACCATATTCTAGAGTATCCTTAAATCTCTATTCAGATCTCTGGAGTGTTCTCTTTTTTTGAAAGTTCAAATATGGTAACGTTGGTGTCGTACACAATTTGAAATTATATGTTGTTCATAAAACCAATAAGAGTATATTCATTAGTGTTTCTCTACACTGATCTGAAATCACACATGAGTAAATTGCCATTCTGAAATCACACATGAGTAAACTGCCATTCTGAAATCACATGAGTAAATTGCCATTCTGAAAGCACACAAGTAAATTGACATTCTGAAATCACACATGTAAATTGCCATTCTGAAATCACATGAGTAAATTGCCATTCTGAAATCACACATGAGTAAATTGCCATTCTGAAATCACACGAGTAAATTGCCATTCTGAAATCACACGAGTAAAGTGCCATTCTGAAATCACACGAGTAAAGTGCCATTCTGAAATCACACATGAGTAAATTGCCATTCTGAAATCAAGTTATGACAAGATATTTTTGGTTAATGTTGACATTATGAAAATAAAAATAGAAACAAAGAATTTTGAGCAACATCACAGTTCTTGAAGCAGAATGCAGAAGTTAAAATGTGGAACTTGAAAGAGAAGGAACTGGCACAGAGTTGGTTCTCAATAAATATGTATGATTATGTTGTTAAACTGAGAAACATGATAAAGCAACATTCTGTTCTTCATTATGACAAAATTCATAACGATATTCACGAAGAAAATTAAATGAATTGGGTTTATTTCTTCCAAATTCTGGAAAATGGTTAAACTTACCTCTTATTTGCCTGTACTGAATATGAAAATGTTTAATTCGTATACTAGTATCTCTAGATGAGAATCCCACCCAAAGCAGACAGCCTGACTTTGATAATATCCCAGTATTTCTCAGTCATGTATGCCGAGTCTAGCCTAAAAAATATATTACACATAATAAACATGAAAAATGGACTCTATTTTAGTAATGAATTTAGTATAATGAGTAACATTAGGGTTATCTAATCTGATTCCTTGGTATAAACGTCTGCCATTTCACAAAATGAAATTTTTGTGTTTTTAAACCCAAAAGATTGTTTTCATCGACATCTTTTATGTAGCCATGTGCTGGGAAGAGTTACAATTCTTGCTGTCATGGGTGACATAATTGATGGGTTTTACACAAATATTCCCACACAGCTTGCCATAATTTGCCAAATATGTTGTGAAAAATCGGTGACGCATTTTGGACAGATAACTTTTCAACTATGAATACATGTGGATGTAATAATGTAAGCATGAAAGTGGAAAATGTTAATCTTGATAGCCAGCTCATGAAGCCATTTCTAGGAGATCAGCTTGTAGCCGTCAAGACTGTTCATTTCCAGCACACTGGTTATTTATCTGGCCCATGAGCAACCATGCTGGTGACACATGACTCATGACATTACTTGAAATAAAGATAGCAAATTTAGCCCTGCTAATTTAAATGATTACTCTTCAACCCTTTTACATGAGCTCCAATAACAATGCCCAACTTTGGGGTCATGAACCATATACATACCTAAATTTGGGGTTATGAACCATATACATACCTAAATTTGGGGTTATGAACCATATACATACCTAAATTTTGGGTTATGAACCGTATACATACCTAAATTTGGGGTCATGAACCATATACATACCTAAATTTGGGGTTGTGAACCATATACATACATACCTAAATTTGGGGTCATGAACCATATACATACATACCTAAATTTGGGGTCATGAACCATATGCATACCTAAATTTGGGTTATGAATCATATACATACCTAAATTTGGGCTCATGAACCATATACATACCTAAATTTGGGGTTATGAACCATATACATACCTAAATCGGGGGTCATGAACTATATACATACCTAAATTTGGGGTTATGAACCATATACATACCTAAATTTGGGGTCATGAACCATATACATACCCATTTCAGGGCACTGAACCATATCAACACTAAATATAGTTGCAAGGAAGAAGTCTGATAACATGCACAAATTTGGGTTCATGAAGCATATCCAAAATAACATGCCCAATTTTGGGTTCATGAACCTTATGGACATTAGGTATGGTTGCAAAGACGAGTTCCAATAACATGCCCAACTTCTGGGTGATGAAGCATGTCCAATAACGTGCGTGATCTCAGTGACACTAGATATAGTTACAGTGTTTCCTACAAGAAAAAAATCCTTTGTTCACCTGTAACCCTGCCATGGTTGGCCAGTTTAATGCAAAAAATCCATGTGCAATGGGAGTCAGGTTTTTAGTTGTGCATGCAGTACATCATTCCAAGTCCAATTGTCTATTATAGGAAATGCATGGGGACACCCAGAACTAATGGAAAAACTGCAAAATCTTTCTTAGTAGCTAAAACCATGAATGGACCATCACTTTGGACTTGCATACTGACCAATCATGTGACCTATGCATCATCTCTTGGGGTCCCTGATGGTATGAAAGGTTCAATGAAAATTTTATCAATGATATAAAAATGACTACATGAGACATCACCAGGATTAATAGGTACATTACTTTATTCCTTAGTTTCCTCCCTTTTCTGTGCTCCACACAATATCATACTGTTATCTTTTCTTTTCCATCTCTTTCAAATTCTCTTTCTTTGAAATTGTAAATAACTTTGCTATGATGCATCTTTGTACATTTATTTCAAAATATCTGTATATAATTGAGAGCCTTATGGGAGCTTAGCGTTGTAAACTAATTGGGTCACTCTTCGAAATAAAAGACCTGATCATTATTATTATGAGTAGTAGCACTTGCAGTAATATACACTGTGACCCTGCTATAGCACACTCTGTTATAACACGAATTCGGATATAAGACAGTTGTGGTGTGGCTCCCGAAATTTCATATATATGTACTTTTCTCATATATGAAAGTTTTTTTCTTAAAAAGTATGAAAAGTAACATGTAAAAAGTTTATTATAATTTTTGGGATAGTGTATCAATTCTAATATAAGAGGATCATGGCGTGGCTCCTGCAATTTCACAAACACTCATACTTGAAAAAAGTTTTTTTCTTCTTAAAAGTATGAAAAATAACATGTAAAAAGTTTATTCAGGATCACGCTGGGCTTCACCAACATTGCAAATTGTGATTTATATTCCTTACTGGTGACAAATTATACCATCTGGTGATTTTTTTACCAAAATTATTGACTGTTCAAACTTGTATATACAACCTTGGATTTGGAGTGAAGAAATTCATAGGCATCATGAAAGGAAGCCACACACTTGATATAAAATGCACTGGAATTTATCTATTGTTAGATAAACGAATTCTTTGTTGATATTGACAAATAATGTTAACATTGCTTTGATATATCATAATCCACTTATTCTGACATCTGACCTGTGAGATCTTGGCATTTTTTTTTTTTTTTCAACATTTCTGGTAGCAGAAATCAACCAGATTAGGCACTATCTCATAATAGCTCTTTTGGACGAAACAGTCTTGGATTATCAGCCCTTCGCTAGTAATTAATATATTTATTTTGACTGACCTCTGTATGTAGATGGTAAGTAAAATTCCTGTTCTTTTCACTTGTAGAATTAAATCATTCAGAACACCAATATTTTCTGTAGTAATCCCTGTCAGAACAGAAAAAATGTGTATTCGTTGTGTGTTGGCCCTTTTTTCAAAATAAAATTTCTGATATATGCATGGAAGGCAGCATCACTCCGCCACCAGAAATGTGACCAAAAAAACCCCAACCCCAAATAAGGAAAAAAAAACCCCAAATCCCCCAAGATCTACTTGTTGGTCTCCTTTTGCTACCAGGACTAGCTACAATTGACCAAATTTTGAAGCAGGAAAAGTAACTGCTACAATCAACCAGATGACAGCTAATTCCTTTTGTTTTTAATATATACCCAGAAAAAAAATAGCTTTTCTGAAACTTCAGAGGAAATTGATTACCTTTGAAGCACCGATCATTCTGTATAAATACTAAATTAAAAAAAAATTCAGTCTCAATCAATGTTCTACAATTATTTGACGGGGCCCCGAGTGGCCGAGTGGTCTAAAGCGCTCTCCGTTACGGATCACTGCCATCTCACCTCTGTCTGCGTGGGTTCGAGTCTCGGATTCGGCCAATGTATGTGAGAAAGCTTGCCAGTAGCTTCTCGTGGGTCGGTGGTTCTTTCCGGGGTTACCCGGGTTCTTCCTCCACCATTAATACTGGCCGCCATGTATAGCCTATCGTGTGCTGAAAAAATGGCGTTAAACCCTACAACAACAACAACAACAACAACAATTATTTGATGTTGCCACAGCAATAAGAAACAGACCTCTGCTTGGTCCTCCAAAGCTGTCCTTTAGCAGTGACTTCAATAACACATGTACTCTTCATCAAAGGAAGTCAGCATGAAACTTAAATAAAAACAATGGAATCTGATAGACTGTTGCATTTTCCAAAGTGACTGGAACACATTTATTGTGCCATGAAATTAGTTTCATTTTTGCAGGGAAAAAATTATGCTTAGGGTCACTATCGATGACGGCATTAAATGCAAATAAATTTCCAGTCTTTTCAAACGATAGATGTATGGCCATCAAATGAACTGAAGATGAGGCATCTTGCAAAGATGTTTGTTTAGCTTTTTAATTTGTTCCAGTTTTCATTTCCCTATCAACGGCAAGATGAAACTGTCTCCAACTGACCAAAATCTAGGCCAATTTAAGTACGTGTACATGTAGCATGTAAACAGCTATAGCCATGTGCTACTTGCGACAACCATAATGAATTGTTAACCCTTTACTTCATAGAGTGTATGGCATTTTAGCCCTTCGATATACATGTAGCAAAGTTACCCAGTGCAGTGCACTATAAATAGAACACCTGTTACCTATTCGACTCCATACACATAGGCCTTCCTGTTAACTGTTAAGCAATGTAGTGTATATTACATTTAACAGCAATTTTAACCACTGTACATTTTTGGTACACATATATTATGTATGGAAAGGTTTAAGAGTAAAATCCAATCATTATAGCTGTATAATTATTTTTCACGGAAGAAATTTTTATGTGCTTTAAAATCTTGAGAGAACTTGTTCACCATCAAGTC
This sequence comes from Megalonaias nervosa, assembly GCA_016617855.1. Taxonomy (NCBI): domain Eukaryota; kingdom Metazoa; phylum Mollusca; class Bivalvia; order Unionida; family Unionidae; genus Megalonaias; species Megalonaias nervosa. Next base: position 42,064 of record JAECUM010005191.1, read on the forward strand.
AGTGAAGCCGTGTGACCAACTGTAGCTGTCATTTCTCATACTCGAAATTTACAAGTTCTTTGTCTGCGTCTATATCACTAAATCATCTGAATTTGATAATTTATGAAAACTAATTGCTGCCTACATCAATATCAGAGCCTTTACCTAAGTTATTGAAGCTTTCATAGTAGTGATTCTAATCGTGCAAACTCGAGTAAATATTGAATGAAATCCGCGACCTCCATTTTTGGAGCATGGAGAATAAGACCCAGTTACTTTAAATAGCAGATTTTGACCAGAGCATAAACAGCAACCATGTGATCTGATGTAATGGTCATTCACACCAATGAATGTAGTATCTAATAGGGGGTTTTCCCTGAAGGTGGTGCTACAAAAACCTGCTCAAAATGGCTGATGTTTACACCAGGTGTCAAAAGGCACTTCCATGAGAATGGTGTAGAGGCATCAAAAGGCACTTACATGCGAATCGGAGAGAGGCGTCCAAAAGCACTTCCATGAGAATAGAGTAGAGGTGTCCAAAGGCACTTGCATGAGGTAAAGGGTAAGTGACAATCGGATATAGATCAAAATGAGGACTACCATTTTTTTTTATATAAATACATGTTATTTGTGCTTTCAAATGGGATGTCAATCATACATGAAGTTTATAACATGTGATCTATACTCAAATTCATGGATTTATTATATACAAGTCCAGTACTTAACAGATTATGGATTGTACTACACAAATTAAGTTGTCAACGTACAAGTGTTTTTCAGACTAGTTTGTCTTCATTTAGTCAAAAGCACACATTTTTGCTCCCACTTTACTACATCCCCACACCTGCCATATTTTAGGTAAATGCATCATTTTCTTCAGCTAACTAACTTGGTTGGTTATAACACAGTTTGGTCTATAACATGGTCGGGTTTTATGGACCCCAACTACCATGTTACAGCGGGGTCGCACTATATTATTAGTATTATTATTATTAAATGTAACATCTTGCTGACTTGAATAACTAGAGATTCATTTCATATATACATAATACTGAACTGTAAATGTTACAATAGTGTACCACCAGGTTTCATACAAGCTAAAGAGGTGAATTTAGACAAACTTATCAATTTGTGCATGTGTGTGTGTGTATATATATATATATATATATATATATATATATATATATATATATATGATGAAGATAAAATGTTACAGAAGGAAGTCTTACCAACAGAATGCAAAGTCTGGTATAAAATGATACTCTCTCACCATAGCCTATAGGAAAAGCATCCATTTGTACAGATGTTTATTGCATGCTAACCCAATCACTCAGTATACATGGCTAATTCACACCATAACACAATATGGCTCTGTAAATGTCATAATTAGGACCATGCTTTCATGAAGCATGTCAGTTTGGAAATCACATTAAGAAGTGAGTAAGTCCTTAAAATGGTGATGCCCATTAACAAAAGGAAGTTTTAACATCATTAAATGCATATGTCCTTAAAGCATGTCAACATTTAAGAACAAACTTGTTTCCCACAGTCAAAACTCATTTAAATGAGCACAATAACATGAAACACCAAAATCTAAACATGTCAGTCTTGGTATTCACTGTGCTCTTTCCTTCTCAAGAATATGAACTGTGAACTAAAAGGTCACTGTCGACAAACAGCATTAACTCTCCTGTCTCAGATTCAAGTTTACAATATGAATGAAAAACAAAAAAAATGATTTATTATTTAATTTCAAGTTAGTCATATTCTTGATGTAATGCAAAAATCCAAAGAAAGTATCTCTGCAAGTCCTGTAGCCTTCTGAAACCACATTTTAAGCTGATATGGATCAATGTCATTTCTTTTCCTTCTGTTTCTTCAATGAAACAGCCACACTCTTCTTGAGAGAGTTGACACAGTCTGTGAGTTTTTCATCTACCATATTCAGACTTTTCTCCTGGGACTTTAAGGTAGACTTTAGGTTGCCATTTTGCTCACCAGACTGCCCAAGCGCAGAAACTGTAAAAGAATAATGATTATTTTAAACTTGAAATTTCTTTAAATTGAAAAGTTTCCATGCTATCTTTTATAAAGCTCAAAAAATCAGACTTCAGCAATTTCATTAAATGCATATCGCATTTCAAAACCTAATATATCACTGAGGCACCTGAAAGAAAATTAAAATTTAAAAGAGATATCGTTAAAATCCACAGATATGGTAAAGACAAAACTTAGCCAAGTTAAAACCTGGTATAAAAAATTATTATATAAATTAAGGAAAGACAAAACTATAAATGTAGACATTTTAAAGGTTTAGTTTCTTTGACCCATAGGAATCATGGCCACAAGTCTCCCTCCCTCCCCTATCTCTCTTTCATGGATAGTGTCAGGTTAAAAATTAGAGGAATCATGAAGTAAACAACACAGTAGGTTGTCCAATTAAAATGGACATCTCTCTTTTTCATTCCTCAGGTTAAAAAAACCCCCAAGGCTGTGATTCAAATGGTTCATTTCTCATTTATTATTTCTGATAAAGTTACAAAGGTTTCACATTGGTAATTGTTCTGAAAAAGTCATATCTGATAATCATACATAATATTACACGACGCATTTTAAGTGTTGGACAGCTTCTATATGTATTCTATCAAATATTATTAATGCTTCACGAGAAACAGTGCCAAAACTTTTCTATTTAGATCTTTGGTTTAGAGATGACAAATGAGTATTTATGAACTTTTTTAAAGATAACAAAAGAGAATTGATGTTAAGGTTGAAAAATATTCTTAGATTTCTAAAACCTGATACAAAACAGGAGAGATGTGCAACCAACTAAGTTGTCTTTGTATAAGATCTTTCTGATGCAAAACCTGCCATAGTGACCTTGTTCTTTGACCTTGTGAGTCCCAAAATCAATAGGCTTCTTCCTTTTTCCATGTGCAAGCCACCCACGAAGTTTAGTTATATCTGTAATGTTGCACATAGGATACCTAGGGCAGGGGACACTGTGTCCCCCACCCTCCAAATTAGGCTGGCACACAACATTTTAGAGGGATAAAGGAAATTAATATTGCACTAAATGTGCAATAAATACCTTGTTTGCTTAAGCAGTGTTAGCTTTGTTGTCTGCACTGTAATATAGTAATTTGATTATTGCAATAAAAGTTTTATAATGTGCTCAATCAACTCATGAAAACATTGACAAATATGAATATATGGCTAGTCTGAAATGACCTTGGAATTTTCCATTCTGTATGTACTCTTATTTAACAGCATTTATCATAACAAAAACAGTATTTTCTGAATTACATTTCTTTCCAAACTAACAAAATCATTAATTAAATAAAAAAGAACAACATGTATTTGCATAAATTTTGTCTCTTTTGTCATTATTTCAACCTCAAAATAAAAGTTAAATTTTCATCACTGCATGGACAACTTTAGCCTCAAAAATATGTTATAATAATAATAATAATAATAATAATGAGGACTTTGTATAGCGCCTAATCTTTAGAAGCTCTAAGCGCTTTACAACATTTGACAAAACTTAAAAAACATATATAATGATATGATTACAAAATTAAAAACAAACACCACAAAAGTAGAAACAGAAAATATGCTGTAAATATTTAAGGCAAGGATACATTATTAGGTCTTTAAGTCTGTTCTTGCAGTTGAAATAGGTGAGTTTTAAGAGCGCTCTTGAATGAGATCACTGTGTCTTTGTGTCTAAGTGCAGTGGGCAATTCGTTCCACGTTGCTGGGCCCTGGTATGCAAAAGAGCATTGTCCATATGATTTCATCTTCATAGTGGGAATGATGAGAATACGAGTGTCAGAAGAGGAGCGTAAGCATCTTGCAGGTGTGTACACATGGGTGAGGTCAGATAGGTATGTTGGACTGGAGCCCGTCAGTGAAACGTAGCACAGAGAACAAATTTTGTGTTTAATTCTGGATCGTATGGATAGCCAGTGTAGGGTACAGAGCAGGGGAGAGGCGTGCTCTGATCGTGGTACTCTAAGGATGATTCGAGCAGCTGTATTTTGAACTTTTTGAAGTTTCTGAAGTAGATATTGAGACGAACCAGACAGAATTGAGTTACAATAGTCCAGTCTTGAAAGTACTAAGGAACACACAAGTGTTTTAGTGGCATCAACTGAAAGATACTTGCGAATGGAGCTGATTCGTCTCAGCTCAAGATATGCAGCCTTGCATATATTCATGACATGTTGGTGCAACGAGAGAGTACTGTCGAGAGTGACACCGAGGTTTCGTACTGACTGTGTGAATTTAATGTTGGTGTTGCTGATATTTATTGTCTGAGGTAAAGGATGTGAATGAGAAAGTCTTTGTGTTGTAATCAGGATGGCTTCAGTTTTATCATCATTCATCTGCAGCTTGTTACATGTCATCCATGATTTCTAATGTAAATCAAACATTTTATATTCCAATTTGGCCAAGTACCATAAACCTTCAATGATTTCATTGTGTCTGTTTTGGGGTATTCATTGCCTACAATGTTTATTACCTGAGACATGGATGGACATCCACTAATGAAAAACTGTAGGCGTTAGTCTTATATTTTTTTCTAACAAAAAAGCACATCCAGCAGTGCACACTGGGTAAAAATATGGAGGACATAGAACAAAAAATTGCAGAACTAGTGATGGTGCAGAAACCAATTGTTCTTTTGGACACAGTGACCATGACCTTTGACCCCAAACCAATAGGCTTTTATCCATGAAGTTTGGTCCACTATGTAGAACTAGTGTTATGATGCAGAAACAATGTCTGTTTGTTTCTTTCAGACAGAGACCTTGAACCTCTTGACTTTAAAATCAAAAGGCTTCCTCCTGACCCCATGTGCGAGTCATCTGCAAAGTTTGGTAAATGTTGACTGTAAAAACTAGTTATTGAAACAGAAAAGGTCTTTCTTTTGTTTTTGTTGGCTTTAACAGCATTTTCTAACATTGTTATGACTCTATGGTCTTAAACTAAGTGACAGGCAAAAGCAAAAACCAACAAGTTCAGTAAAATTCAACAAGTAATTTATTTCCCTACAACACAAAGTGAAATTTTAAAAAGGTCTAGCAGTATTGTGATTTAAATTCTTAATAGTCATAAAAGTTCTATCACAAGACCAAAAGTATAAAATGTTCCAAATGAATTCCAGTGGTGTTCTGAATGAATTCCAAACTTGAATGTGCTTATGTACCAGTAGCCTGGAATAATACTGATGTGCCAAAAGTCTTGATGAATCACAATGATATAATCCAAAATGTCTCAAATGAATTCACAATAATCCCAAAATAGTGATTTAGTCCAAAAAGTATCAGTAAGCACTTTGTAATTTCAGTGAATAATTTAAATAAATAAATCCTCTAAATTAAAATTGAGCATAACTAAAAGACTGATTTCACATCAAATGTTGAGATAGGAATTAGTAATTCTCACATAAACAGCCCTAATATAAAACCTAAGACACAAGTAAAGGACCAGGATGAGGATCAAAAATTCATTCCTAGAACATTCTAAGTTCTCAACAAAATCTGGTCTATTACTAAAATTTTGGTAAAGAACATGACAAGTATCATATACACCAGCTATTCCTGAGGGGAAAACCAATGTCATGAACTCAAAACCAAATAAACATGTTTACCCACAAATAATAATAATCTTAATATAATCTATAATCATAGATAAAAATTGGCTATGTAAAATGTTCTTTATAAACAACAAAAATGTCATGTAGGCCCAAAGTTCCATCTCAATTACAGACAAACGTCAATCACACAAAAGAATTGAATAATACATAACATATAATCATGGAAAAAAGCCAACACACAATACAAATTAAATATACATAACACCATCTTAATGGCTATATCATGTGGAGAACAGGGAATGTAAGTGCCTTTACCATGAACACAACAAGGAAGCTGATCTGAGCTGATATCAAACCCATGACCCATAGATTATAAGTCTGACGCGTTACCAACTGAGCTTCCCCAACAAATAAGGTAATAGATTTACAGACATCAAATTCTGTATACCACACTGCCTCTTGACAAGCATATACAAAAAATTGATGACCAGTATTCCTCATGGAGTGCTTTTTCTTGTTTTAAAAGATTCCATACTCTTACTACGTGTAATGTATATGATGTCAAAAACATAACAAAAGCTATTGTGACTGTCAAAGCACACCGACTATGATGACTTTCCACAAAAAACTTAAAGAAAGTGATACTTAAATCTTGTTATCTTCTGTTTCATGACAAAAATAGCATTCTACACATACTTTTTGATTTCATGTCCTTGATCTCCTGCTGAACTGGTTTGATGTCCTTGAAAAATTCTCGGAAAGCTTTGGCTAGTTCCACATCCATTGCACTACTTTCTGCCTTCTTCTCCTCTGAGATGCTTTTTCGACGGTCATCTGTAGAAAAACTACCTGTTAGTTTGAGTTAAAGAAAAAAATAATCAAATAAAAATAAAACAAAGAAATGGAAAGCAAGCCAAAATAATAAATAAGAAACTACACCACAACTAAAATAAAGAAGCAATTTAATAATAATAATGACTAGAATGACTCTAAACCTAAAATCTCCAGACTTCTCCACTTTGTCCTCTCCTCCCCCCACCTCGAATCTGTGCCCACAGAGTCATTGATCTCAACAGTTTTTATGTTATAATCCAGGGTATAGGTCCTGAATGCAAGAACAGATTCGGGGGCCAAAAAAAACCCCACCAAAACTACATATCTGAATTTGTCTTGTCATGCCCATTATGTGTATATATAGTTATTACAAACCCAACTATCTATGGACAAGTTAAAAAAAATCGAGAGAAAGAAGTTAGTCATGTTGAGTTCATAATGCTATATGTTCTCCAAGTTGCATACTCCACAATCTTGCTAAAGTACATGTCCTGGCAGCATCATTTAGCATTTGTATGTACCACATTCTTATATGACATAGATGTCAAGTTTCCTTCATCTGTCAATCCTTTACTTAACATGATACACTATCCAAGTCTGTCATTTCCATCTTATACACTCTAGTCAATGTCAAGGTCAGTTACATATTTTTTGCAGACATGATAATGTGAATATTTGCTATCTAAAGCGAGTTTTTATAGATATAGAATATTTATATTTTGGCTTATCAGTCAGATTTTAATCATAATAATTGTAAGTATACAGGATTTGCTGGCTTCAAGTCCTAACCTAGTTATACGCAGTTTGCAAGTAGGCCTTGAAAATTTGCCAAACTTGCCAATTCACAAAAGTTAGCTCATCAAAGATTGTTTTGATGCATGTTGCTGATTTCAAGGTGAAAAGGTGATAATTGTTAATAATATGTCTCATGAGATTTCTTTGCCAGGTGTGTTTGGAAATAAATGTACTCATCTCTAATAATTAACCTGCTGGATTTCTTTAACACTGTGATGAATACAGCTGTCCATTGTCATAAATCAGACATCGGGATTTAGTACCACTGTCTGAGGTTTTATAATGAATGATGTAGTAATTGCACGAGAATAACCTCACACACACACACAAGCTGTTGCTGCCTATGAAATTTTGATACAATCTTTTCAAATGTTTTAAGACAATACAGGACAGACAAAACACCATATACCATAAGCCAGTTGGACTCATTTCGCATTGTTTATATCCTAAGGTTTGAGGTTTCTATCTTCAATGATGCAGTAATTACATGAGAACAAGTACCCACACAAGTCATTACTGCCTGTGAAATTTAGGTAAAAATCTTTTAGGTGTATTTGGAGAAGAAAACAAAGCAAATGTTATCAGTTAAAACACGACAATCAAAATACCATATACCATAAGCTCACTTGATTTTAAAGCCTGTTGAGCATAATGTGTGGTTTCTGATGAATCACTGATTACTCTCATATGGGACAATTCTGTGTAAATTAACACATATCAATTTTTGTACAACAGAATAAAATTTCAAAAGGCTGCAATAAAGATTATATTGTTTACAATGCTGAATATTTTTTGACAAAGTATAATGGGGTGAGCTTGCAACAATACTAACACTATACACTTATAGGCTCTTGTTGAGATATTGGCCAAAAGGACTGGTAAATAATTCACACAACTATTATTCAACAGTTTTATACAGGACTCTTGTCAAGACAAATACTGACACAAATAATGTTAATATTATGTCTGCATCTGGTCAGTCATATTGTGAGATTGCATAATTAACTGAATTGTGAAACACACCAACAACATACTTTTATTTCTGTTAAGCTGATGAATGCAGAAAAATGAATTTATTATTCAATCAACAAAATCTTAAAATGACAATTTTTCTATATCTTAAATGATGCTGTACTGATATAACAGTATACTGCTAAAAACTGGAGTACAAGAAACAACAATATTTTTACTTTTGATTTATATGATAAACTGATGTTGATGGTAACATAAATCATAATAGATGGTAGGGCAAAGACCTGATGCTTGTAAGATGGTATCAACTGTATTGAGTGTTGATGGTTCCATGGATCCTTATGAACTGTAGGTGCCAATACCTGATAATTGTATCATGGTTTCAACTGTATTGAGTGTTGATGGTTCCATGGATCCTTGTGAATTGTAGCTGCCAATACCTGATAATTGTATCATGGTTTCAACTGTATTGAGTGTTGATGGTTCCATGGATCCTTGTGAATTGTAGCTGCCAATACCTGATGGTTGTATCATGGTATCAACTGTATTGAGTGTTGATGGTTCCATGGATCCTTATGAATGATGCCAATACCTGATAATTGTATCATGGTTTCAACTGTATTGAGTGTTGATGGTTCCATGGATCCTTGTGAATTGTAGCTGCCAATACCTGATGGTTGTATCATGGTATCAACTGTATTGAGTGTTGATGGTTCCATGGATCCTTATGAATGATAGGGGGCCAATACCTGATGGTTATATCATAGAATCAACTGTATTGAGTGTTGATGGTTCCATGGATCCTTATGAATGATAGGGGCCAATACCTGATAATTGTATCATGGTATCAGCTGTATTGAGTGTTAATGGTTCCATGGATCTTTATGAATGATAGGGGCCAATACCTGATAACTGTATCATGGTATCAACTGTATTGAGTGTTGATGGTTCCATGGATCCTTATGAATTGTAGGTGTCAATACCTGATAATTGTATCATGGTATCAACTGTATTGAGTGTTGATGGTTCCATTGATCCTTATGAATGATAGGGGCCAATTCCTGATGGTTGTATCATGGTATCAATTGTATTGAGTGTTGATGGTTCCATGGATCCTTATGAATTGTAGGTGCCAATACCTGATAAATGTATCATGGTATCAACTATACTGAGTGTTGATGGTTCCATGGATCCTTATGAATGATAGGGGCCAATACCTGATAACTGTATCATGGTATCAACTGTATTGAGTGCTGATGGTTCCATGGATCCTTATGAATTGTAGGTGCCAATACCTGATAACTGTATCATGGTATCAACTGTATTGAGTGTTGATGGTTCCATGGATCCTTATGAATGATGGGGCAAATACCTGATGGCTGTATCATGGTATCAACTGTGTTGAGAGTTGATGGTTCCATGGATCCTTATGAACTGTCGGTGCCAATACCTGATAACTGTATCATGGTATCAACTGTATTGAGTATTGATGGTTCCATTGATCCTTATGAATGATAGGGGCCAATACCTGATAATTGTATCATGGTATCAACTGTATTGAGTGTTGATGGTTCCATTGATCCTTATGAATGGTAGGGGCCAATACCTGATGGTTGTATCATGGTATCAACTGTATTGGTTGTTTCCACAGGATAAAAGCACTGCTTTTTAGAACTTAGATAGGATTTGTATTGTATGAAGCTATGCACTAGGTGGGCACTAGGCATTGTCATCTGAAAGTGAATACAGCTGTATGAAGCTATGCACTGAGTGGGCACTAGGCATTGTCATCTGAAAGTGAATACAGCTGTATGAAGCTATGCACTGGGTGGGCACTAGGCACTGTCATCTGAAAGTGAATACAGCTGTATGAAGCTATGCACTGGGTGGGCACTAGGCATTGTCATCTGAAAGTGAATACAGCTGTATGAAGCTATGCACTGGGTGGGCACTAGGCATTGTCATCTGAAAGTGAATGCAGCTGAATCATTCAACAAATTATAATTTTAGACAAAATTTTAAAGGTTATTCAGACAATTTTGTGAAAACAAATTTGGAATAGTAGATGGAACTCAAGAATTATGTCTATACTGCACTGTTATAGTCCATATGAACCAAAGTAAAACATATTTCTGAATAATAATAATAATAATAATAATCAATGTAATAATAATAATATTATTGTTATTATTGCTGTTGTTGTTCACAACTGGTATTATTATTATTGTTGCTCTATGTCCTTGCTGATACTATTGCATTAGTTGTTGCTGTTATTGTGATATCATGATGCTGGGGAGGAGGCTATTATGATTTATACTGCATACTTTTTATTGCATATATTCTTCAAAATGTTGCATGCCTGTTTTCTCATCCCTGCATGAAGTAGATATTGCATGAACATCATCTTTAGTTACAACAAAGTCTATTATCTTAGATCTCTCAAATTTTTCCCTAACAGTGTCCAAAGTACAAAATAGTATCAATGAATACATTTTAAGTGATTCTGCATCATTCAAATTGAACAACATACATTTTTGTTATGTCTTGATGTGAGGCTCTAATAAAACCTTGAATGAACTGCAAGTGAATTTCTTATTGGTCCCATTACTTGTTACTGTCCATAATAATCTGATTATGGCAATCTTTGCTTTAATTTTACATTAACATTAAAATTTATTATGAACAGACAAGTGTAAATAGTATAACTCTGGAACTAGAGCTAGTTGTGATGGGTCTATCACAAAGACCCTTCACAATATAATTTGCTCTGTTGGGATGTAAACAGAAAAACTTTTGTTAGAAAACTGAAGTGTGGAGAAGATGGGCATTCAGGAACCATAACTCTCCTAAATCGAAATCCAACACCAATATAAAGGTGCATGATGACTCTGGCTGAAATGCAATATTGATTTGTAAAGCTTCAAAATGATAGTGTGGAGTATTTAAAATGAAACATAAAGGTTCCTGTAGAAAAAAAACAAAGAGAGAAGGATGGAAAATCAGGGGTCATTACTCCTATAAATAATGTAGAAAGATGGAACTCAAACCAACTCAAGGTTTTATTAATCTGAATCCAAATACCAAATCTGGTTGAAATTCAACAAACTGTGGCAAAATTATTTTGCAGAAACCAAAGTCAGGAGGGTAAGCAATCAAGGAGCCATAACTCTATCCCTATTATAAGGTACAAGTCTATAAGACAACGTATGTACCAAATTACATCAGCATATGTCAAACAGTTCTTGAGCTATCCCTATTACAAGCAACATTCCATGTGAAGATATTAAATTAATTGTCAAGGTCCATAACTCTATCCGAAATACAGTTGAGGAGACAAAACCTATATCAAGCACATCAACATTTTGAGATAATGTACACTCTAAATTGCATCAGAATTTATTGTATAGTTCCTAAGCTATGCTGGTTACAAGGATCTGGTGTTGTGGAAATGTAATTTTTGATGGAAAAGGGTAACAACTCCATCAAAAATGGAACTTAAAATATGTAACCTTTCAAAGGCACATCTACATGTATAACGCAATGCAAAAACCAAATGGTATTCAGCTATGTTTAAGAGTTGCAGAGTTATGGTGTTTACAAGCAACATGCCCTCCTGAAGATATCCAGTTAATTGCCAAGGGCCATAACTCTACCTAACAATGAGTTGAAGAGACAGAACACAAAAGACACATCTCAGTCTGTGAGACAATATCAACACCAAACTACATCAGAAGAGGTTGAATAGTTCATAAGTTAAACTCTCCAGTAGTGAAGCGATTACTGTTGTTGTTTTGGGTTTAATGCCATTTCTCAGCACAAGATAGGCTATACAAGGTGGACACCATTAACTGGTGGAAGAAGAACCCAGGAAAACCCAGGAAAGATCACCAATCCACAGGAAGTTACTGGGAGCTTCTCATATACCCACATAGGCTGAGCCTGAGACTCTAACTCAGACAGAGGTGAGACGGCAGTGATTGGTGAAGAGTGCTTTAGATCACTCTGCCATCTGCAGCCCTCTGTGATTATTAATGGGAAGCAGGGCCTTGATAAAATATTGCTTCTAATCTGGAGCCTAAAGGAAAAAATTCAATATCATACACATGTTTCCAATATTTTGGGATTATTTAAATAACTATGCATGCTTGGATGGGAAACAATATTTATAACCTTTTCATTTTGCTCTGCAACAATTAGTCAACTGTATTATTATAAATACATCTATTAATAATGATTGCACATTGAAAAATTAGTTCTGATTATATATTTCAAAGTTAAAAGCAAACTGAACAAACAGTGCAACTCAAACAAATGAGTACCTGAATTTATTATTTTACCATTCACAGAAAATATTATCTTTTCACTTATGCAAAAGTCTGAGACCTTAGTTTTTAACAGAATCAACTTAATTACCTAAAATGAATTATTACATGAATATCATAGTCAACATTTTCAAAACCATATTGTTCAAGACAGGAAAAAAAACCCAATAAACACGGTATTGTGTCAGTGAAATACCTCAAGAAACAAATTCCTAAAACAATCAATATATTGAAGCAGTTTATATCCATTCACAGGCTTTCAAACAGTACAGTTTGTATTAAACTGTCCATTAACTGGGTTTTTAATAAATAAATAATAATAATAATAACAACATAATGACTTTTATTTAAAGAGGGTAACACAATTAGCTGAAGAACTAATCTACTATGAGGCCCTCATACAAAGGAATTTATTTTAACTTAAAACTATAGTATGTATCAAACTATCCATTCACAGGGCTTTTAAACACTATAGTATGTATCGAACTATCCATTCACAGGGCTTTTAAACACTATAGTATGTATCGAACTATCCATTCACAGGGCTTTTAAACACTATAGTCTGTAACCAACCATCCATTCACAGGGCTTTTAAACACTATAGTCTGTAACCAACCATCCATTCACAGGGCTTTTAAACACTCTAGTCTGTATCCAACTATCCATTCACTGGGCTTTTAAACACTACAGTCTGTATCCAACTATCCATTCACAGGGCTTTTAAACACCACAGTCTGTATCCAACTATCCATTCACAGGGTTTTTAAACACTATAGTCTGTAACCAACTATCCATTCACAGGGCTTTTAAACACTATAGTCTGTAACCAACTATCCATTCACAGGGCTTTTAAACACTACAGTCTGTATCCAACTATCCATTCACTACAGTTTGTATCCAACTATCCATTCACAGGGTTTTTAAACACTATAGTCTGTATCCAACTATCCATTCACAGGGCTTTTAAACACTACAGTCTGTATCCAACTATCCATTCACAGGGCTTTTAAACACTACAGTCTGTAACCAACTATCCATTCACAGGGCTTTTAAACACTACAGTCTGTATCCAACTATCCATTCACTACAGTTTGTATCCAACTATCCATTCACAGGGCTTTTAAACACTACAGTCTGTATCCAACTATCCATTCACAGGGCTTTTAAACACTACAGTCTGTATCCAACTATCCATTCACAGGGCTTTTAAACACTACAGTCTGTAACCAACTATCCATTCACAGGGCTTTTAAACACTACAGTCTGTATCCAACTATCCATTCACAGGGCTTTTAAACACTACAGTCTGTATCCAACTATCCATTCACAGGGCTTTTAAACAATATTAGTCTGTATTAAACTATGGCAGGTAGTTTATATCCATTCACAGGGCTTTTAAACACTATAATCTATCAATCAATGACAGTCAGTTTATATCCATTCACAGGGCTTTTAAACACTATAATCTATCAAACAATGACAGTAGGCTTTTAAACACTATAGTCTATCAAACAATTACAGGCAGTTTATATCCATTTGCAGGGCTTTTAAACACCATAGTCTATCAATCAATGACAGTCAGTTTATATCCATTTTCAGGGCTTTTATACACTATAGTTTATCAAACAATGAGAGGCAGTTTATATCCATTTGCATGACTTTTAAACACTATAGTCTACCAAACAATGACAGTCAGTTGGCTTTTAAACACTACAGTCTGTATTAAACTATGGAAGGTAGTTCATATCCATTCACGGGGCTTTTAAACACTATAATCTATCAAACAATGACAGTCACTTTATATCCATTTGCAGGGCTTTTAAAACACTATAGTCTATCAAACAATGACAGTCAGTTTATATCCGTTTGCAGGACTTTCAAACACTATAGTCTATCAAACAATGACAGTCAGTTGGCTTTTAAACACTATAGTCTGTATTAAACTATGGCAGGTAGTTTACATCAATTCACAGGGCTTTTAAACACCACAGTCTATCAAACAATGACAGTCAGTTTATAGGGCCACACGATTCACCAAAAACCACCCAAAACCTGCCCAAATCCACCACAAACATTATGTAAATCAAATGAAACATTCCCAAAACCACAAGAAAACATTGATAAGAGTACTATCTTGTTGAAACAGATGACAAATTATAGCAATATATTATATTTCTTCTTGATGTTTTAAATAACAAACATTTTTGAAATCGTGTAAAGGTACTGATTCTTTATTTCTAAACTGAAGTGAAAATAACTGCTGATCCATTATTTTCTTCATACTTCCTGTCATTGCATTTAAGAATATTATTGTCGTTGCTTGAAATTTAATGACAATGATAAAGCATTCTTCTGCGCATGTGAATCATTTGTGCGAGGCAGATAGGAAGATCTATAAATACAGACATATAAATGTAAGGCAAAAAATTGTCTTCAAAACACAAAATTTTTTTGTACAAACCAAACTATCTGAGTAGATGTTGTCACAAACCAGCAGTCCACGGAAGTTATATATGGCAGTACAAATCAAATTAGTGAGTAGATAAAAAGTAGGGTGTTCTACAATGAATGAGAATGGTGTGATTATTTTGTAATTGATTTAATTGATATATCATCTTCTGGATCATCAACCTGTGAGAGTGATTGCTTTCATGAAGATCATGCAGCTGATGATGACAACAGTTATGATGATGGAGACACACAATCACGCAAACAACTACCATTAAAAGTTTGTCAACTATTGTGCAATGGGTCTGCAAATGGTAACATTACTTATTGTTATGATGCTGATGGAGATGATGGTGTTGGAGATGATGATGTCAAAGAATATGATGATAAATACATGGATACAATAGACAGTGATATTTCTAGCCATAATGGTCTTATGGAGAAAGAGAATGATAAAGATCATCATGAAACTGAAGTTTTTAATTGTGAAAACAGAGAACGTTATATGAAACAATTGAAGCAAAATGACAGATTTTTTAGCACTGAAGATATTTTGTCAATTCTCACTAACACCAACAATTGCCCAACTGATATACCACCAGGGCTTAAAAATAATGTTTATGTCATACTAGACATAACTGGTAATAACCGTAAAGGAAAACATGAATTTCCCGACGATTGTGATGTATGGGACTTGCATGCGGGAACTACTGTCGACAAGACGTTTTTGCTTGAATTGGAAAATAGACTGTGTCTGGTTTATACAAAAAACAATTTAATATGCATGAAACAAGTACAAAATAAGAATATTACATATATTCCAACTGAACCACAACCTGAACAGGTACTTTCATTCCACAGATATTACACAAAGCTTAAAGAACATGAAAAGTTTAAAAAACGTTAACAACTATAATTAAGGCACCAAGTCAAATCCATTTTATCCAAAAATGTGCTGTGGTAGAATACTGTGGGGAAAGGTCTTTAAAAATTAACCAACCACATGGAAACAGTAAGTGTAATGAGCCCTATCGGCGAACAAATCCAAACATTCTAAGAGAAGCTATAAATGGTATCGGGGAGACAAAGGCATCGGATAGATATTTACAGATGAATATCCAGATAGCTTTACTGAACCAAAATCTTCAAGGCAAATTCAAGACAAAATTTATAGAGAAAAGAAAATCAAAACATCTGAACCAGGAAATAAAAATCTAGCAAATGATTTAATAGAATTTTTAGGTGAACTTCACACAAATGACTATGTCCAGGAAGTGATTCTGACAAAAAGAAAAGGCCTGGTTTTTGTACTGTATTCTACAGAACAAATTTTAGACTTGATCAAAAATTGTTCAGGACAGGAAAAAAGCATTAGTGGAATAGACCGAACTTTTAACTTGGGTAAGGTTTTTGTAACTGCAATGTCATACAAAAATAGAAGCATTGTAAACAGGAAAACTGATCAATACCCTATTTTCTTTGGTCTGCTATGTCTTCATTGGGAGTCAGATGAAAACATGCATTACAAATTCTTTTCTCATATTTGCAAAAAAAATTGGAGATGACAAGTTTATATTTGGTACAGATGATGAAAAAGCTCTGACAAATGCTCTAAGATCCAATTTTTGTAAGGCAGAATTTTTATATTGCACTAAGCATATTAAAGACAACATTCGACACTCTTTGCATAAACATGGATGTGACGATCTTGTCACAAAATCAATACTTTGTATGCTCTTCAATGAAGACAGTGGCCTAATATTCAGTCAAGATGATGCTGAGTTTGCAAAACAAGAAGACGATCTGACAATGTATTTAAAACAATATCCCAATTTTGCACAGTACTTCAAAAAGTTCATCAGTCAAAAAATTTAAATGTTTGTGTACGAACCATTAAAAAACAAAACTATCACGAGTCTTTGGACCAACAACAACTTGGAATCTATAAATAATAAACTTAAGCAGGTTGCTGATTGGAAACAACACAAGAGACCCAAATTAATCAACAGGTTATATAGTGTAACTCAAGCTCAGTTTATAGATTTGCGTCGCACACTATATGGCTCTGGCAGTTATAAATTATTTGGCCCTTCCTCTTTATATGTAATTGATGAAACCATTTGGCGCACAAAACATCAGCAGAAAAGACAAGAATCTTTACAAAATTTTTACAAAAGCAACTAAATTCCAATACTTCGAAGTACATACATTCATCCAATGGAAAATTCCAATGCATCTGGCCAAAAATAGATGCGGGACGCAAACCTGGGCAAAGAAAGCATGCAAAGGTGGAATGAACATCACAAAAGAAATGGCAATACAGTAAAACCTGTTATGAGATACCGCCCCTTCTGCCAACAAAAAGCAGTCTCTCAAGACAGGTGGTCTTTCATAGCAGGTTTGTACAAAAATACGTTTCCAAGGTCCAGTTTCAGAACAATTTCAAGAAAAATAACCACAATCACTGTACATATATTCTATTCTTTATTAGTAGTTGTTGCTAAAATATTGTATGTATTCATCTAAAAACAAAATTATATTGTAATAAATATATAATTCTATCATTAAACATGAAATCACATTTACATTTGAAGATCACATATTTTAGCATATGAAATTGTTTCTGAATTACTCGTTTTCCTTTGTAATATCTAACGTAAAGACGGTGGCTGTGGGAAAATATGAAAAATCTATACATGTGCATTGCATATCTAACAATAAAAAACCCCAAACAATTATCTCATCCAGAAACAGGACCATTTACTCAGTGACAAAAGTCAATGGCTTCATTAAAAGATGACATACAGGGATTAACTCTGTAAGCAAAGTGTGTAACCCGGTCGCAGCAACTTGAATAGATGACAGCATTGTGATTGGGATGTCATCACTTAACATGGGGGTGGGGGTGGGGGTGGAACAAACATCACAAGTCTTGAGCACTATCAATCGAATCCCGCAAATGATTCTCTCTTGCTGTTTTAATAGACAATGACCTTATTCACCTCTGGCAATACCGATTAATTCGAGACAAACAATATACACGGCCACTTTGTCAACTTTGGCACTTCAATGGCATTTCATGACATGTACATTAGCCTGGATTACGGATTGTAGCATCTATCACCGGTAGCAACAATCCTTTTTTTAATATTCCTTTTATGTTTGCTTTTGATCAGAATAATCTATACTAATCAAGCGGTCGTTGTAATAATTGATTACATAAAGGTCACTGGTGTTTGTCTGTTCTCGCGATACAGTCGTCTTAGGGATGCCAGGTCCTACAACGGCTGGGAAGCAAGTTAAGTACGGGAATAATTAGTCTGGTTCCCTGCTCTGTATGCTTTCTGCGTTCCTCATCCCTATATGAATAACGGAGAACAACACAGGGAGCATATGAAGCAGGGAACCAGGCTAGGAAATAATCTACATATACTTTAGTCTGGTTTATGACAAAAACTATATATCACTATAAGCCTAGCTAAAAAATTCAGAGATCGGTAGCCAGCCTATTTTTTTATTTTTATTTTGTTTATATATTTAGAACGGTATGAGTGGTTGTTCTTACAGGGATTAAATAAAGGTTGGTGGAGTTTATCTCGTTTTTTTGTGATGCGGTCATTCATAGCAGTGTCGAAATGCATATTTTGCCAAGAAATCACGGTCGCTGGTCGCGTTCAGCAAGTGGTCGCTCATAGCAGAGCGTTTATATAATAAAATCGATCCGTGCATTACGATTGTGGTCGTACATGACAGGTTCTATGACAGGTTCTACTGTAATAGCAAGCATTGACCTAGGCTGTGCAAATTGAACTAGAAATACACTTGTCTAATGTCGATGAATGGCTATGCATTTCCATTGTTCCTGTTTTTGAACTGGTTTTATGTAAAAATTCTTTGCAATGTTTATAATCTTAGTACCATTTTAGGAATTTTTAGTTACCTACAACACAGGTTGCAAGTATTACTTGTATTATGTTGATTGTATTAATGCTTTGCTTTAAAACATGCAAAATACAATTGAGTTGAACTTCATTAGTTTAATGTTGATACACTTCATTTCATGTTTTAAAACTGTGCTTGATAAGACTTTGAACAATAATCTTTGTATATATTTAAAAAAATTTAATTAGCGGCGAGACATGCCATATTTGATACAAATCAGAAATTGATTGTAAAGAAATTATGTGGTACTTTCAGTTGTTCTTTGTTTTGTAATGTTGTGTTAATCTCATTTGACAGTTATGGCACTGATGGGCAATTATTTACTTCAGATGATTCTAAAAAGAATTTCAATAAAATGCAACGAAGAAATACAATATATTGCTAAAGCCCGTAGCAACAACCAATTTCTAATAAGGACAAGAACATTTACAGTGTGGTGTATATATTATTGTTTTCATCCTCATTGGTATGTATGGCACTGGTGGTCCATTATTTACATCACAATGTGGCCGTTTTTACTTACTGACTGGGTCCATTTTGACTTGATAACCAGCACTGGCGATGAATATAGCAACATTTGTCTCCCTTGTTACAATGTTTACAACCAATATAAAAAATAAATGCAGCCTATTTTGTTGTCTGTTTCTACAAAATAATACTCTTTCCGAGGTTTTCTTGTGGATTTGAGTATGCTTCATTTAATTTACATCATGTTTGTAGTGGATTTGGGCAGGTTTTGTGTGGTTTTGGGTGAAATGTGTGGCCACAGTTTATATCCATTTTCAGGGCTTTTAAACACTATCGTCTATCAAACATTGACAGTCAGTTTATATCCATTTGCAGGGCTTTTAAAACACTATAAGCTATCAAACAATGACAGTCAGTCTATATCCATTTGCAGGGCTTTTAAAACACTATGATCTATCAAACAATGACAGTCAGTTTATATCCATTTGCAGGGCTTTTAAAACACTACAGTCTATCAAACAATGACAGTCAGTTTATATCCATTTGCAGGGCTTTTAAAACACTATAAGCTATCAAATGATGACAGTCAGTTTATATCCATTTGCAGGGTTTTTAAAACACTATAAGCTATCAAACAATGACAGTCAGTCTATATCCATTTGCAGGGCTTTTAAAACACTATAAGCTATCATTAAACTATGAATCTAACTTACCACTCATATCTACAGATTTAGGAATCTAAACATGAAAAAAGACATTCTCATTATTTCTGAAGCAATCAATCAACATCAAAAATACAAATCAGTGTGCCATGTCACATGATGGCAACTGATTATGGTTATTGTTTCAACAATCCAAATAGTATGTGAATGCTTTTCTCTGTGTCTAGTGTCTCAATACTTTGATTCAATAATAATTAATTATTCAAGGCATTTGGCTACACACATATTACTTCCACAAGTGAAAAGACATAGTTAGTAGTGACTTGTCCAGAAACAGGTGCATGAGAATGTTACTTTAGCAGCAGACACAATCCTGTTTAAATACGTATCACAGAATATGTTATTTTAGCAGCAGACACGATCCTGTTTAAATACGTATCACAGAATATGTTATTTTAGAAGCAGACATGATCCAATCAAAATAAGCATCACAGAATAAGTTATTATAGCAGCAGACATAATCCTATTTAAAGTCACGAAGACTATAATTGTCATAATTAGTATGCAAAACTTTTTTTTAACTTATTACTCACAGCTTGTACTCCTTTACTACATAGATGACTGTTTTATTATAAAGATGAAACTGATGCCAGAACATTCAATACATTTTTGGACTGGCATGCTTTCTTGACATATAAATGACATCCTTTGCAGAAAGAAGAGACCCACTTAATCTCAGAACTTTATCACTGAGATTAATCTACTGTGTATATGGACATAAGCATCGATGCCAAATAATGTCCAACAGCAAACTGCATAGACCCAGATCTGCTGTTGCATAATGTGCCAGCAGACATATCTCTATTTGGTTTATTAGGAGTAATCAGTAGATCAAACTTTGACTCTGATCTGAATAATGCGATGACAGATCAGGGTCAATGTTGTTTGCCACTCGAGTTATAAATGAACCTATAAAGTACCCTTTCCAAAATTCACAAATCTGAGTACCAGTGAAAATATCATGTTTGCCAACCACACAAAAATACATCTACAAAAAGAAATAATTTGACAGCACATAGCAATTTGAAAAACCTACTCATGAAATTAAACTTGTTGGTATGGAGTTCAACGCCAATTTTCTGTATAAGAGATAGGCTATACATGGCAGTCAGTATAGCCGGTGGAGGAAGAACCTGGGGAAAACCCTGGAAAGAACCACTGACCCATGGGAAGCTACTGGCAAGATTTCTCATGTAAATTAAAATTTCTTGTTCAATCCTGAGTCTACTAAGAAGAGGACTTAGCACAAACAGTCATCTATATTTAGGAGGACGAATAAAAAATACCCAGTATTCCATTCAACTCACTCTTAGGCCTGGTCTCTGGCAGAAAATACATTTTTAATTATCAAAAGAGTAAAATAAATATCTCAAAAATGATACTGGCTGAGATGCAGTTGCAGTAAAGATAGAGTAGACTTTAAGAGATGCTGCACATGTTCACCTTGGGAAAAAAATGTATTTAGTATCTTACCACTTTTGGCATCATGTACAAATGCATCCACTGTGAAATGAAATTTTGCAATCTTAATTTAAAAAAATTATAAATTAAACTCAGTAGTTACAGTTGTACCAAAAAACACTGCTATTTACTGACAGAATTTTAAAAGAGAATAAAATTTTAAAAATTTATTAAGAAAACTTGAATCTGAAGACATATTTTGCAGATCAATGATCTGTGTGGTGTGTCCTTCAGTACAGCTCTTTACTCTGAATGCCATGGCACTTAATAATTTACTTGTACTGCTGTGCCATAAAAGAAAAAACTAACACACCAAAATTTAAAGTATTTTTATAACCTTACCTACTTAAAAGATCTGAAATGAGACATCAAGCATGCCAGGATCTTTACAGAGCAAGCTGAATTTATTTACACATTAAAATCTCTCATTTTTAACAAAAGTATTGCATGCCCTCAGGACTAAGGGTATAATTCTCAATAATCAAATTGTGTAGTTCATGTTTAAAAGAGGTCTGAAGTTATCTAAGTTTACATGCTAGGACTAAGTTTGATAAACAATAACTGATCACTTAATACACGTAAATGGAATCCCACATTCCCAGACATTTACATTTGGTCAATTCGGTCTAATTGGAAACTTGCTCATTGGTTTTCTGCTTGACCGACATAAGAGTTCAATGCTAATAAAATGTTGCAAGTTAACAAGTTTTCATATTGGTCAAATACTGAACTTTGTTAGCCCAAAATTCTATAATGTTGATATTTTCATTAAAATATAGTTCTCTATTCTTCTGTTATATTCCATCCACTGATGAGCCTTCATTACGATAAACCTTCTTGTAAAACATTCCACAATATATGCATATGAATTTGGATCCAAAGGAACAAAAAACAGTTGTTGCTGTTTTGGGTTTAACACCATTTTCAGCACATGACTGATTATACATAATGGCCAGTAAAACTGGTGGAGAAAGAACCCAAGAAAACCCTGGTAAGAACCATTGACCCATGGGAAGCCAATGGCAAGTTTTTCACATACCCACATAAGCTGATCCTGACAGTCAAACCCGCACAGAGAGACAAAATGGCAGTGATCGGTAAAGGCAAGTGCTTTATGCCATTCAGCCACCCAGTGCCCCATACAAAATTAGCATTAATTGAAAACCTCAATATAATGAATGAAATCATATATTGAAGAAGACTACTGTAAACAGTACAGTATGCACCTGCCACGTAATAAATACCAGCAGTATTATTATAAACCTTCATGTTCAACTGTCTTATATTGGTTGCATACTTGACCTTTAGACCTTAACATCAGCAGGTATCTACCTTGTCTCCAATGCAAACTATTCATAAAATCTGGTCATGGTAAAAGAACACAAAATTCAAGTTATTGTAAGGACATGACTTTCTTTATGTCAGTCTTGGTGACCTTATCATTTGACCTATTGATCCCAAACACTGATCGATGCCTTTCATATCTCAAATGAAAGTGACATAGGACTTGACTTACTTTGTGGAAACCATTCTCCTTCTTGAGTTCCTATGACCCTGACCTTTGACTTTTTAACCCTAAAATCAATAGATGTCTTCCACAAATGCAAGTGATGTACAAACTTTAGTCAAGGCATGTGTGATATAGAACTTGAGCAGTTTTGTTGATAGTTTTTTCCTTCTGTCAATCCCTGTGATATTGACATTGGACTTTTTCCCCAAAATACATAGGCTTCTTCTTTGTCTCAAATTCAAGCCATCCACAAAGCTGGTCAAGGTAGGTGATAAAGAATGCAAGGTATTGTGCAGAAACCATTTTTCTCAAGAGTAACTATGAGCTTGAAATTTGAACCAAAATCAATAGGTATCTATCTTTTCTTGAATGTAAGCTATTTCCAAAGATTTTGCTAAAAATATCTATGTCAAATTGATTGTGTGAAAGAGCTTTCCTTCTTTCAGCCTCTGTGACTTTATCCTTTGACCTTTTTGCCTGAAATTTTAAGTTTTGTTTTCATGCGCCAGATAGAAGTTTGATAAAACTGATGGTCAAGAACTATAATTACTGTGTGTAAAGGAAACAGGGAACAGAAGGACAGATATAAAATATTATAACAATTTATTTAGTCACAAAACTACTTGTTCCAACAGTTTATGTTTTTGATAAATTATGCATTTGTTTCCATCTTTTTTCAAATACTGAGAGAACGTTTAGAAGTTGTTTACATGTAGGTTATAGCATAACTGAAAATGGACCTGGATGCATCACTGAAGAAAAAAAATGATATCTGCTAGGACTTAAGTTTTAAGCAGTAAAACGATAAAATTTAAAATCTTCCGTATCTTTTTAATTATTTTAACCTAATAAAGGGGCCCATTTAATTTGGTCCCTCTTCCCCCACACACACCCAAAAAATGCCTGGATTACTAACCTCTTCTCATTTTGGCAAATTCCAATGCTTGCTGTAGCTTATCTACTTTCATTTTCAGTTTGAAGTTTTCATCTCGCAGGTCTGTGCATTCTGACTCCAGATTCTCAATCACAGTCTCCTGATAAGTATCATTAGTACTGACATCTTTATTCTTACATTTCTCAAAAGTTGTGAAAATAAAATCAGTAGAACCTCATTTATTTAAGCACAAGCTTTAGAAAACATGAAAAACATTTTTTAAAAAGTATTCAAATGCACAAACTTTTGGTTTGTTCTGCAACCTACTTTTATTTCCAGATACTAAATTTCAGAGCGTCCCAATACAATATCATTACTTATGCAACTAGTTTCTAAACCAGTGTGTATTTATGTGCTATTCAATTTTAGTGGCTGTGACACTACCCACAACAACATGAAAAAAGAACACACATAAACATTTGCATAACCAAACCTGCATATTCAGGGGACATAACTCTGGATCAGGAAAATAATCTGGATGAATTCATCCAAATAAATAAGGTTCTACTGAGCTGCACATTTTCTCTTTCTTATGAAAACAACCATATCAAGAGAAACTTTCAAATAGTCTTATTTTTATAATTTTTCTGCATTAGTTAAAGGTCATGAAAACTTAGCTTTGCAGTAATCAAAGGATTTTAATGGCATGTGTAATCATGATTA
The DNA here is from genome assembly GCA_016617855.1 of Megalonaias nervosa. NCBI lineage: Eukaryota > Metazoa > Mollusca > Bivalvia > Unionida > Unionidae > Megalonaias > Megalonaias nervosa. Next base: position 66,716 of record JAECUM010005191.1, read on the forward strand.
ATGCTGCTCCAAGTTGCAAAATTACAAAATTTAAAAAAGAAATGTATTTAAATATATACGAAAACTGCAAAATTAAACACTGTTCAAAGGTAACAATTTACAGTTTTTAAATAAACAGTATATTAAATGGTTTCATAACATCAACTAAAACTGAATTAATTTCATAGACCTGCCACAGTCTGGGGCCACAATGTTTATATTGGAAATTTAAAGGTGTACAGCAAAAATATTATTGACATATAATATGAATTATATGATCCTTGGATAAAATCAAAGAATATTTATAGCAGGCAAATTGAGATCGGTTTGAATGGCACCCCAGGGAACTTACCAAGCAAAATAAACAATACATCTTTGATTCCCTAATCCTTTGTCAGGTGATCTTAATTTGGCAACAAAATGTTTTACATATATACACACACAGTAAAAAAAATAATTACATTTGGCAACATTTTCCAATCTACCACCCAGTGCAAATTGGTATGATAGACCTAATAATAATTCATATGGTAGGGCTAGTAATAACTTGTATGATAGAGCTACTGATAACTGGCATGGTAGGGCTAATAATAACTTGTATGATAGAGCTAATGATAACTGGCATGATAGGGCTAATAATGTTCACTCATGTCTATAGGGTGTTAGGAATAATAGAAACAGTAAACCTGTGACTATTTCTTTAGAATTAATGTAATTTGAAAATGTGAGAAAAGCAAGGTTGAGGACAGGATAGTTTATAAAGTTAACCAGTTAGTAACTTACTCGATTTCTGAGCTGTGAGAGGAGATCTTCAGAACTTTCCTTGGAGAAAAAAAATAGACTTTGTTATAAGACACCATCACTATCTTTGACCTTTAGACCATAGAATATAAAAGTTTCTGTACTGCCCAAAGAGCAAGCCACCAACAAAGTTTGGTCAAGAAAGATCCACAAGAATAAAAGTTATTCCACTAAACCCATTTTTCTTTGAGCCATAATGACCATGATGAACATGAAGACACAGATTTATGGATATACACACAGACATCAGCAAAGCAATATGTCCACTTTTGCTATCACTGTTAGTGTTTTTATTCATAGACTACAAATTGTCACTCATCATAATATTTCCACTTCACTTGTGAAATATTTCCCTATATCTACTCAACATAGGCAGATATGCTCTCTGTAGAAGAACTGCACTCAAAACTGCTAATAGTTTCTTAAGATCCTATGGTTAGTATTGTCAAAGTGTCTTCCCTGTTTCCCATGTATGTTTTAATGGAACAGCAATAAGATCCTATGGTTAGTATTTTAAAAGTGTCTTCCCTGGCTCCCATGTATGTTTTAATGGAACAGCAATAAGATCCTATGGTTAGTATTTTAAAAGTGTCTTCCCTGGCTCCCATGTATGTTTTAATGGAACAGCAATAAGATCCTTAGGTTAGTATTATAAAAGTGCCTTCCCTGGGTCCCATGTATGTTTTAATGGAACAGCCCTAAGATCCTTAGGTTAGTATTTTAAAAATGCCTTCACTGGGTCCCATGTATGTTTTAATGGAACAGCCCTAAGATCCTATGGTTAATATTTTAAAAGTGTCTTTCCTGGGTCCCATGTATGTTTTAATGGAACAGACCTAAGATCCTTAGGTTAGTATTTTAAAAGTGTCTTCCCTGGGTCCCATGTATGTTTTAATGGAACAGCCCTAAGATCCTATGATTAGTATTTTAAAAGTGTCTCCCTGGGTCCCATGTATGTTTTAATGGAACAGACCTAAGATCCTATGGTTAGTATTTTAAAAGTGTCTTCCCTGGGTCCCATGTATGTTTTAATGGAACAGACCTAAGATCCTATGGTTAGTATTTTAAAAGTGTCTTCCCTGGGTCCCATGTATGTTTTAATGAAACAGCCCTAAGATCCTATGGTTAGTATTTTAAAAATGCCTTCCCTGGGTCCCATGTATGTTTTAATGGAACAGACCTAAGATCCTATGGTTAGTATTTTAAAAATGCCTTCCCTGGGTCCCATGTATGTTTTAATGAAACAGCCCTAAGATCCTATGGTTAGTATTATAAAAGTGTCTTCCCTGGGTCCCATGTATGTTTTAATGGAACAGCCCCAAGATCCTATGGTTAGTATTTTAAAAATGCCTTCCCTGGGTCCCTTGTATGTTTTAATGGAACAGACCTAAGATCCTTAGGTTAGTATTTTAAAAATGCCTTCCCTGGATCCCATGTATGTTTTAATGGAACAGCCCTAAGATACTTAGGTTAGTATTTTAAAAATGCCTTCCCTAGGTCCCATGTATGTTTTAATGGAACAGACCTAAGATCCTATGGTTAGTATTTTAAAAATGCCTTCCATGGGTCCCATGTATGTTTTAATGGAACAGCCCTAAGATCCTATGGTCAGTGTTTTAATAAATAAGACAAGTATTTTAACCCCCACTCTGCAAAGGATGTCAGCAAACAATTGAATAGAAACTCAGAGTATGGTAGTAACTGATACTACTGTCTGGGAGCGCAGATCCATTACTGAAGATCAACAAATTTTTGCAAACTCAAAAATATCAAGACTTTATCAAGGGAAAGTCTTAGTATACAGGGTCATTGTTAGAATTGAAAACTGAGGGGTGAAATTCTCCCTTCTTTTTGAAAAATGAAATTTTCTGACTATATGAGCACTTAATAAAGAAATAAATTTAGGGCTTTAAAATATGTTCTTCAATTTTCATATCTGCAGCTGAGTTTATGGTGCTGTTTTTTCAGAAACTGGTCTAAGTCCCACAATCATGCAAATCCAAGACAGACCTTGGATATACAGACTGCAAACGTAAAAAAAATATCAGATATTTTCTGTTACACACCACAAGTTTAAGTTCCCTTAAAATGAGACTAATCATCAAACTTGGTCACTGAGTTTTATTAGATTATAAATAAAAATTTGATTGCCTAAAAAGAAATGTATCTCATGGATATGTTGAATTTAATGCAGATGGGAAAACTAGCTACAATATTATTTACATCATTTGAAAATAAATGTTGACAAGATGATAAGATTTCATACATTTTCAACAAGAATGGACATTACATATAAACTTTTAGAAAATAAAGAAAAGCTGTGTCAATGCCTATTACTGTTCCCCTATCATATTAGCACAGAAACAAAATACAAAGATTTTAAAATGGTGTAAAGGCACATGAAGCGGAATTTGCAGGCCTTCATAAGAAACATCCACTCTAGAATGAAAAAAAGCATTGAGTTTTTAATTCCATTCCCTACATCGAAGAGGAGGTAACTCTCAGCTGACATCCTTTACAGCATGCTGATAACCGTTTAGCATCAATGTTATTATGTCAAACCAAGATGGTTGCAATGTCTTTTCCTGGCTTGGAAGGATTGAATTTGGAAGGATATGGATCTTCTTAACATATCATGATCAGGTAACATATATTTGAAAAAGAAACAAGGCATATGTATTAACTGCTAACATTTTTTTGGATTCATATATAAATAAATCTGGATCAACCATACATAATTTTGAAAAAAATTAAACATTTTTTAGTACCTATTTGATCCAATGATAGCCTGAATAGTTTCTCATCTATACCTTATAATTAACCCTAAGAACATTTTTATGTAAAGTATTGATCACTGAAAATATATCTGAATCCGAATCAACTGAAAATTAATACAAATTTCATCTTTACAACTTATTTGAAAATGAAGTACCAGATACATAGTTCATGATATGATTACCAATGATACATTACTTGCACATTCTGTACTGTAAATTTATTTGTACACTGTACTATCAAAAACTGCAAAATATCACAATAAATTATCACTCAACCCAAAAAGTAACAATGGAGACGAAGAAAAGGTTAAAAAGAAATGTTTCAGAGAAAACACCACCAATTTATTTGGTTTGTTTTAGTAATACATTTTATAAAGATAAAACACTTTTGATTCCTTTTACAAAAACTTACTTCTCTGGCAAGTTGTTGTCCAACCCTCCTATGAAGCTGTTCATCCTCACTCACTGCAACAAGATACATAAAAATCTGAACCCTCATAAATGGGAAGTCTCCTTTTAGTCTCAGTGAAGTGTATTTGCTACCATAAAATGTAGTTTTGGGGGGGAATAAAACCAATTTTAATTATGTAATAATTACTTGTCACTATTATTAAGCTTTACCTTTCTGCATGAAAAGACCTTGTCTGTGCTAAATGCACCAACTCCCTATTCTAGAGTTTTCTAAGAACATGTGCACTGACTGAGTCTGATCTACATCATCAGCCCATGCCCTATAGAGCATCCTCATTCTTTTCAGGACATGTGGCTAATGAAGAACATCTGCATGGGGTGGGATCAGGGCATCCAATAGTGACAGATAAGTATTTGAAAAATTAAAATTAGTTTTACTCCCCTCAAAAACTACACTTTAATGTAAGTAATAGCTTACCTGTCGCTTTCATTAAGCTGAATTTGTCAGTAGGGAGGGCGGCTGATGTACTCTGAGAAGAGTAAATGTGGAAATGTTACTCACCTTCTAATACCAGCAGTCAACTGTGGTTATATGCGGCAGTTGCCTGGGTAACAGATTGTGTGGCAACAATCAGACTCAGAAAGAAAATACCTTGGCTGTGATTTGTTAACAATGTTAACAACCAAAAAAGTAAAAGAAGGAGGAGGTTGTGTGTGAAAAACACAGCCTTCATAATACTGTCTGATGATGAATGGTTGCCCAGGAAGCAGCAATAGCCAACAGCAGGACTGTCTGCTTTTGTTGTATAGTAGCCTGTCATTGAAATTAATTAATTAATTAATTGGATTAATTGGATTAATGGAATCCCCAAGTATCTCAAGTATGCAGCTATTATTCCCCTGACTCTGGTAAAGATCCTGGTCACTGAAGCTAGACCAAACAGTATGGGTTCGGATTCAAAATACTTCCAGTCTGATCAAGAACTGGAATATTCTTGTCTGGAGGAAAAATCAAGATACAGGTGTATGTATCATTAAAATTGATGGAAACTACAGGGTCAGCTGGTTTGATATCATCCTGAACCAAAGTTACAGTTTCCATCTTGAACCATTTGCAGAAATTTGCTTAGTGGGAAAAGGTTGATATTAAGCCTGTGCTGTCTGCCCTTTTTCTGAACCAGTCATATCTGGAAGTAGAATGCTGGTGACTGAATGTTTTGAACCCTCTCCACCATGCTGCTCTGAAGAAGGATGTGATTTGAAAGCATTTGATGGATGGAAGAAGATGGGTGTCTTTGAGAGAGAGGAGGGAATTCTATGAAGCCCAGATATAAACCCTCCTTCACAACAGAAATGACCCACTGATCTTCCGTAATGTTTGACCAGGCCATATACATGTACTCAGAAATTTCACAACTTCACTAACCATCAGAGAGTGAGGAAGTAGCAGTAAGTATGGTCTGGGTATTGCTCCTGACAGTTTCTCTAAGCAAGAGAGTATCTTAGTACCACTTGAACACTTTGGTTTTCAGCATGTGTCAGAGGGAAGTAGACTTCATCAATAGCCATGTTGTATGACCAAGTCTCCTCCTCCTCAACCATGTGAGAGAACTGTAGCATGGGATTTGGAGAACTTTGATGGGTAGCTTATACACTATCCCCCAGAGTTTCAGTAAATTCTTGAGAATCTACCAGAATCAATAAGGCATCAGTCTCCTGTTCCAAAGCTCAGTAGAAAACGGGAGAAATCTAGCCTGAATGATGCAGAGAAGACTAGAAGTAGTGACATTATTTATTCTGTGTCTCTGCATGGGGAGTGAAAGAATTGTCCTCAGTGGGTGTCATAACAGGAGAGTAAGAATTCTTCTCATCTTTCTTTGGTCCTTTAGTGGGAGGGGGATTAACCCTCACCTCCTGTGATGACCATTTCTGCAGAACTTGTGATGATCGTCGGACGTCATCATTTGTACAAGCCAGTGGCCACAAAGATGATACCCATGTTTGTGGTAGTTCTATCCCTTGAGGGGGGAAATTCTATATATCAAAATAATTGAAAGGGAACATGGGAAAGATAGGTTGATTGCCCTTAGTGATGCCTTCTTTTTAGAAGATGCATTATCATGTCTCAGGAAGGTGCTGCTCCTCCCTTCTTTATTCACGAGGAGTGCAACTGAACCCTTAAGAAATATCTGTTACTATCTCACAAGTAGTTAGAGATGTCAAAATTTTTGGAAATTTCTACCGGATACCCATCGATCCAAGCGATCGGTTGCCTGGGTACCCAATCAATGGGAAATTGTATTAACTGTGAACCTGAACCGCTTTTTTTGTTGTAGGTTCACACATGCCAACCCCTGAGAGTTAAAAGTGTTAATTATTATTAATATAAGTGGGAAAAAAAAGTGTAATCTGAGCATAAAAAGAGCTCTCTTTATATTACTTGCCATAATTACTGAAAAGGGTATGAAAAATTTCCATTTATTTTTGCTACTTACCTGGATTTGCAGTTAAAATTCTTGTCACAGATTGGCTAAATCCATTTGGAATAATAGTTAGTACAAGAGTATAGATACAAAAGAAACTGAAAAATTATTTATGCATAACACACTTTAACTAATCCATATTGTCTACAGTAACTTTCGCAAATGGTCGTAAAGTCCACAAATGATGACTGCTGTTGCTGTTCTTGTAGAGTTTAATGCCATTTTTCAGCACAAGATAGGCTATACATGGAAGCTAGTAGAAATGGTGGAGGAAGAACCTGGGAAAACCCCGGAATGAACCACTGACCCATGAGAAGCTACTGGCAAGCCTTCTCACATATTCACATTGGCCGAACCTGAGACTCAAAGCCATGCAGACAGAGGTGAGATGGCAGTGATCCATAATGGTTAGTGCTTTAGACCACTCGGCCAATCAGGGCCTGATGACTGCTGTAATACATCACTGTCGAAGTCTTATTTCAAAACTTTTAAAGCGCTATTGATTTGTTCTTTTCTGGATGCAACATTTCTCTAGGCGTAACAAAATTCCTCTCCACTAACGTTTTTCAGTCATATAACATACATCAGTTACAACAATAAAGCCTGTTGATTATTTTTATCCAGCACAATTTATTTTCAATTAGACTGGTCCACTACATGTATGTGTGTGTGATTTAGATTTTTAACGTAGCTTTAACAATTTTTTTGTCATATCGCTATGATGTCTGCAGTGTAACAGTTTACAGTGATGTTTAGCACCGAGGCATCATGCCACAGACATGTAGCATGATGTCCCACCCAGTCACATTATCCTGACACCAGGCCAACCAGTCCATACACTAACCTCTTAATGCTGAGCACCAAGCTAGGCAGCTGTTAGCACCATTTTTAAAAGTCTTTGGTATGACTTGGCCTGGATTCGAACCCGCGTCCGCTATGTATGTGGGCATAAAAATAGAATGAATCTGTGACACGTGGTTTTGCATTCAAGAAACACGTCTGTTTTCTTGGAACTGTTTTATTTAATACTATAAATAGAAAATGGGGAAATTAGAAGGAGGTCCAACAATGAGCATGGGCTTGTATTGTTGTTTTACAATTTAATGATCAGTCAATATATGTACTATATAATAATACAAAAATAAGTTATAAATAGGTGCAGTATGTCATTTTCCTTTGGCCAATGAGAGGGCAGTATTCCATTTAGAGAGTTGCACTTGCAAATAAAGTGGGTGGGATCATGGCAATGTTGAGTAGTAGTGTGGGAAAATGGTCTGGCATTTGGACAGGCATACAAAGTTGAATGCCTGAGCTAAGAATCAGTACCAAATTTATTAAGCTATGTGAAATCTGGCTTGAAATATCAGCGTCGATTCTTAAAGAAAGGAGAAAAGTGTCCTCGGTCGTATTATTATATTGTACAAGTTGAATGTAAGCAATGATACAAGACCCTGTGATGATGAATAAACGTGCACATGAGATGAGCCTCAAACTGTATTCTTTATTCTTTGTCTTGAATTGAACTTGGAAACATGTTTTGTTTTTTGGTTTTTTTTTCTTTTCAGGTTTTCTTTAATGGCCGGGTACCCAAGGAGTATTCAGGTACCTGTTTGCATCTTTACAGTTAGTAACACTTCTTCTCTCCTGAAAGATACTATCTCTCCCCATTTTATATGGGGAGACGCAGTCAATTCCATATTGTGTAGGGAAGGTGCCATTCCTCCCTCGTTTGTTCCAGACTTGATCCCTTTAGAAACCTCTGTTACTGCCTCACAGGTAGCACCAGTATTTCTATGAATGAAAGTTTTAAATAATACAAAATGGGAAGAACATGATTTCCTTTTTCCTTTCAGATAAATGTGATGGCTTTCAGCAAGGTCCCAAGTGTTGTCTGACCATAGACAAACCATGGGACATCCATCCATTCATGTACATTTTGTACATGACAATATAAGGTTCTGATACAAGAAACTTGGTCTGACAAAATAACATCAAAATGATTATATAATAACAAGGTTTGAGTCTACATTGTTGCATCTCTAACTACTTGCTTTTGTATTGTAAACGAATTTCTGAACATCATTTTTGTTTGAGTAATGTTATCAAACCACTACTAAAACACTCAGAGGGTTTAGAATCTATTAATAAACAACTGTTATGAGATTCCGTGTTGTGACCACGTTATTGTATTGATAAACAATAATCATAACAATATCTGGACCGCTGTATTGTAAAAATGTTGTAAATGGATAATTTTCAAGAACCAAAATTAGTGAGTACTATTACTACCACAATGCCCACTGTGCTTTATGCTATAAGTAGAAAGGGTGGGTGGCTCATCATGCAAACAATGCACGAATGAAAGTTATCAGTATTAATCTTATCAATTTAAAATTTGATAAATATGTACTAGGGGTTTTAAAATTCCCTATATAGAACTAGTAATGACAAGCCCTGGTTATTAGTATGAAACCATTGCACTTGCAGGCATTTTCTCTTCATAGTGATTTTTTTCTGCATGTGTGCTTAATGGTTGTCCGGAAAAGAATGAGGATGCCCTATAGAGCATGTGCTGATGATATAGATCAGACTGGATTGATGCACATGTTCTAAGAAATCTAGAACATGGAGTTGGTGCATCAAGCATGGATGAGATCTTTTCATGCAGAAAGATAAAGCTTAACAATTTTCTAGACTGAATATCTGTTTTTGCACACACACACAGGTAATCTGAAGTCTTTTCTAGACTGAATAAATGTCTTTGCATGCCTTACTTAAAAAGCTTGGAATAAATTGGTTCTATAGTTAGAAAACCTACCTTGCTTGCCCCAAAGCTCTAAGACTAAGGAATTATTCAGTAGATAGGATATCAGGTTCTTTGTAACTTTAGGAATGGAGTAATGCATTGTGTAGTCAAGGTCAACAACTGTCTTGTGCCACACTGCTTTTGTAATGGCATCTTTTTCATCATAGAATTTGTACCTGAAAAGGCAATAATTAGTCAAGACTATACAGCGTACAGACTGATAATAAAACAAAGTACAGGCAAAGCAGCCACCACTGGCAAATGAAAGTTATAACTTTTGGAAGATATGTTGATGCTTAGTACAGGTTTATTTCTACAAACTTTTGACATAAGAAGCCTCAAAAAGTGTGTGTTTATTAAAAACAAGATATTGCATCACAGAGGTTTCTTTTTTAAGACAGGTTTGTATTTCATACATTTATTTTTCAAGTGTATCATTTTTTTTTTTAAAACAGACTAACTTAGGCATTAGCAATTGACTATGAATTTTAGATTCAAACATTTTTCATGGATTTCAACAAAATATGTTGTCTTTCAGATTGATTACATTAAACTACTTTTCAGAAATTGTATACAATTTTAAAAAGGCTATATTTATAAAGAATAAAGAAATGTAGTACATGTAATATTATTTCTTTTGCAGACAAAACAACATATGTGTCCATATGACACAGATACCCCCATCAAGATAATGCAATGCAAGGGCAAAAAGTTCTAAGTGAAACAGGGACTATAACTCACTACAATTTTGCCCAAAAACTGTACTCTGAAAAATCCATCTTGACTTGGGGTTTTGTAATATAAAGCACCAAGCTAAATTTGGTTTCAATTTACTTAGCAGAAACTGATGAGCCCAGTTCCATGTCAAGCGGGGGCAAACAAACCCTGTACAGTTTTGCTGAAAAATGATGACAGTCAAACCTGGCTGAGTTCTTTCTTGTGTAAAGGTCATTCTTATCTAATGCCTCAGACCAAATTTGATTCCAATCCTTTAAGTCCTTCAAAAGTTGATTGGAAATGAAATGGATGGGCAAAGTTTTGAGTTAAATAACAGCCACAACTTTTAAAAGTCTTGGCACTAACTGTAAAACTGAAATTATCCTAGGTATTTTTCATATAAAGCCTCATGAAGTCCTTTAAAAGTTATTGAGTGGAAGTGAAGTGGCAAGGTTTTAATTACAACAGCGTCCATAATATGGGAATTGTTTGCCACAAAAATGGTGAAAATCAAATCTGATCTAGATTTTCTTTGTGTAAAGCCTCATACCAAATTTGACATTATTCCAGGAAGTCCAAAAAGTCCTTGAAATGTTACTATGGAAACAAAATGAAAAGGCAACAATAGCCATAAGTCAATAAAATTCCACCAGAAAATGGTGAAAACTGAAGATGACCCATATCTTCTAAATGTAAGGCCTCATATGAATCTGATTTCAATACCTGATGTTCTTCAAAACATTACTAGGTCTTCTTAATCAATAGGCATACAAAATTTGGTTTAAATCTAATAATAACTGAGTTAGCTTGCAGTCAGGGGCTATAACTCTGCCAAACGATGACAGGGAATTCTGATATTTCAAACTCAATCAAGGTCTCATCAACATTAAGATTCAGATCAAAATTTGTTAGAATCCCAGTAATAACTGATGGAATTATTTTGCAGAATGAAAGTGGAATAGATGGATGGAATGAAGGACAGAAAGGCCTAATTTAATATGCCCATTTTCAACAATAAGTGGGTGAAATCACTAAAGTGAGGGTTTGTGCAAAGAAAATTGGTATGTTGAATTGCAAAACCTAAAACTGTGTATTGCTTTCGAAAATGAAATCATAAAACATTTCAGGAAAAAAAAAAATCAGAAAGATTTGATTATACCTAAAGTAAATCCCTCTCGATGGCTCTTCCTTTACCCACCGAATACTCATAACATTTTGCACTTTTATTACAAAGTTCAAAGGTTTGCCTAACATTTCTGTTGGCTCTAATATCACATCATCTTCATGGAGTGCTCTTCCATTCTGATCACATGGTATGATCTGAACTTTGACCACAGCCTCTTCATGACCATGATGATTATGCAGTGCAAAATGTTCATCAATTTCAGTATGGTGTGCAAGGCTCTTTAGTATCACCAGACAGCTGAAAAAAGACAGAAATGCCTTGAGGAAACAACATACAGTCATTTATGTGCTAGACTTCAAATGAAACATCATACATTCATTTATGTGCTAGACTTCAAAGGAAACAGCATACAGTAATTTATGTGCTAGACTTCAAAGGAAACAACATACATTCGTTTAAGTACTAGACTTCAAAGGAAACATCATACAGTCATTTATGTGCTAGACTTCAAAGGAAATATAATCATTTATGTGCTAGACTTTAAAGGAAACAACAAACATTCATTTAGTTCTAGACTTCAAAGGAAACAACCTACATTCATTTATGTGCTAAACTTCAAAGTGCAAGAATAGATTTAAGAAATAGTTTGCATCCTGTAGACTTCTGATTACAGTGTTGGATTGGGAGGGGGAAATTAAATCTGTTGCAACTTTGCTTTCCAATTTAAAAAGTATTATTATCAGTCGAAAACAGAATCTGGTACTTTTTTGCAAATAAAAACATCCCTATCAGCCAGATCACTGCATGTCCAATGAAAAACATGATGTAGACTAGCAAACTCCCCAACACAGTCATGTTCTAAAACCACAATTTTCAGTAAATCTTATATTAAAAAGAGACAGGTAGAAACCTTTCATGACACTGTGATAATGCCCATAACTTGAACGCAATATAAACAGTAATTGGTCATGATTAACACAGATTCACTGCAATGCCTGGGTAGTTTATACAGTTAATTATCACAGCGGTAATTAAAAGGTAAAGGCCATCAGAGTTAAACAATCACCTCTTCACATACCATCGACTGACAATAGTTAAAGTCATTTTGTGTTTGGTGTTGCTGTGAGGACTACTGCCAAAATGCCTGTTACCGTATTTACCATATATGTTGGGATACTGTATATGTTGGGACACCATAAATTAATTTTAAAAGTACATTTTTTGTGCACTGTATGTTCTGGGACACATCATTTTTTTGGAGTCATAAGTTGTGGGACATCTTTTAAATCATTCGAAAATTACATGTCAGAAAATGCACTCCAACTGAAATTTCATTTTAAAAAATATAAAACTGCACTTGAGATAAAATTCTTTAATCCACTGCAGCAGCATCTCATCAACACAACCCTTCTCTTGCACACGTATCATCCATCCTTTTGGTACAGGAATATTATTTTTAGCTTTCTCATACCATGAAAAATTGTTAGCGACGACACATCACCTGAAGCGGAAACTGCATGAACTAAAGTCTAATTCTCACACTTTTTACCCCCATCTTATCATCAGTCCCACCAGGAATGCGATCCAAGTACACTAGAATTTCATCCATGTTAATGATCATATTGTCGGCAAAATCACCTGCTTCTCTTCTGGCCTTCACGAATTCATCACATTTTTTTTCCCTCCAAATCTTCTGGGCGATGCTGGGTCATCAATGTCTGTGCACTTTAAAAATTGTTCCACTGTTCAATTTATTTTCAAAATTCCCATGAATAATGGTGAAAAGGAACCAAAGTTAGCTTCCATTTCTTGGCCGTCTTTGTATACCCCCCCCAAAAAATCGCCACTTGAAAGAATCCATAGTTGGATTCCGATGTCAGCTTGCTTTGCAATAAAATAACATTTGTATTTAAATCTTTTTTTAAAAAAGTCACCAAAGTCGGCTTCTGAGGTCAGCTTGCTTTGTAATAAAAATAACCTTTGTCTTTGATGTCTGCAATGTGCATTGGGGGAAGCACAAATGCAATACAAATTTATTTTGTTTCGTAAGTTTTGGGACATATGACATAGGTGAAAAAAAGTTTCACCATTAGTTCTGGGACAGGAGAAAAAATCATTATTTTATCGTGTCCCAATATATACGATAAATATGGTAAGTTGATTTGCATAGGTTGAACAGCCCACTTATCTGAAGATTGGTAAGTTGAGGATTCATGTTAAAGAAACAAATGCTATTACACTTCACAGCCTTTAATGTTAAAGCTATTGTTAGCAATGACTATTTGTTAGTTCACAACCAGTGGCATTGCTTGTATGAAGTCAGATCTTACTCAATACATGCAAATTAAAATGTGATGTTTTCAGTAGCTGGATTGGTAAACTAGCAGTGTCGAAGTGTGATCATCTTTAAGGCAAATGTTGAAACTTAGGGAAAAATGAGCCCTCTGTGGAGCAAACAAAGCCCAGCAAAACCAAATTTGAGGACTGTGGAGCAAACAAAGCCCAGCAAAACCAAATTTGAGGACTGTGGAGCAAACAAAGCCCAGCAAAACCAAATTTGAGGACTGTGGAGCAAACAAAGCCCAGCAAAACCAAATTTGAGGACTGTGGAGCAAACAAAGCCCAGCAAAACCAAATTTGAGGACTGTGGAGCAAACAAAGCCCAGCAAAACCAAATTTGAGGACTGTGGAGCAAACAAAGCCCAGCAAAACCAAATTTGAGGACTGTGGAGCAAACAAAGCCCAGCAAAACCAAATTTGAGGACTGTGGAGCAAACAAAGCCCAGCAAAACCAAATTTGAGGACTGTGGAGCAAACAAAGCCCAGCAAAACCAAATTTGAGGACTGTGGAGCAAACAAAGCCCAGCAAAACCAAATTTGAGGACTGTGGAGCAAACAAAGCCCAGCAAAACCAAATTTGAGGACTCCTTGACAAGAGCCTGACAGCAAGGGGAATGCAAACACCATATCAACATCAGTTATTCCAGCTTAATGTATATGACATACACAGGCATAGCAGCACAAACCTGCATCAGGACAGATGCAGAAAGAACATTTTCAATGCTCCGAAAAATTCAGCAAGATCTCTGGGGAAGTTTGAACAGCAGTACCATCACTTTTTTCCTCCGTTATATAGCATCACTTTTTGTTCACACATGCACTGGACACGTAGCAAAATACTTTTTGAGTCTCAAAAGAAACCCAACACATGACCACCCTCTTCTAAAATCTAACCATAGCAGAGGAATTGATGGACCTGCTACTGGCTCACACTAATAACTGCACCTCAGTGACTAATTATCAAATTCAACAAGAGTGCCTGACACTTTACTGACTGAAGAGAGTTTGATGAAAGAATTCATGATATGAAGTATATTCACCTGCTCTTTTTAAATTGCAGAATATTTAAATCACTCATTCTTATTAAATTACCAAGTATTGTAATCAACTCATATTTTTGAGAAACTCCAACATATCAAATCTGGTAACACAAATTGTGTTCATACTGGCTCATCAAAGTGCAAAAATGCGAGCAATGACTTTCAACTTGACCCCAAGGTCAGGCTGGTCTGCTTTCTAAACTTCTTCACAACAGCATGGTCTTGTGGGTGGTTAGATTTGCACCATCTTCATTCTGAACCAATTACATGGTGGTCAGATCTATACCATATTCATTCAGGACCAATAAATGTTGGTGGTCAGATCTGTACCATTTTCATTCAGGACCATTAAATGTTAGTGGTCAGATCTATGCCATTTTCATTACATGCTGCAAGAGGTGTTTTAGTGAAATGTATCATTTCACCATTCTTTAATGAGTAGAGATTCTATTTTGGTGGCAATATAAATGCATTGTTGGGGGTCAGAACAGCACCATTTTTCATTCAGAACCTGCTGCATGTTCTTACAGGTCTTAAAGAAAAGCCAACATTGAACCTTCTGTTCAGGTGAAGTGGTCACAAAATGATTTGAAAGATTGCCCCCAAGAAAGCAGGCTAAATCATATTCCTTTTATGATAGAACTAGTTACATATTGCAAGAAGTGTCTTAGTTAAAAGTCCATTTCAATACAAAAGCCTGTTCAGAAGGAGCAGTCATAACAAGATTTTCATGATGACCTCTGTGGTGGCATATTAGGAGCTAACAATGGCCACCATGGCTGCTGTGTTGGGCATCAGATCAGCACCATTTTTATTTCAGACCAATTACATGACATAAAAAGTCTTTCAGTGAAAACATCATGTTGATCTGACCATCTTATGTTTGTAAAGCATGTATGTTCTCACTGCAGAACAAACGTTTAACACTAAACTTTTCAAAAATCAATTCATAAAAGTTTGAAAATTTGTTCAATGGCATGAAAAATCAAATCAGGTTATCTACATATATGTACAATGATGCATACTAAATTTCATTTGTCTACCTCAAGTGGTTTTTATTTACGTGAACTAACAAGGTTTTGACAAAAAGCCGTATAATGTGTAAACAAAACTGATACCATTGCCTGAAAATCTACTCAGTCCATCAACATAATGGATAAGGGTCTGTTGATTGTTTTGTTGGAAAACTTGCAAACAACTTTTCTTGGGATGGATGGGCAAATGAAGAAAAAAGGTTGCCCCACTGCTAACAGTGCAGGCAAAAAATGGCCACCATGGCAGCCATGTTAGTTGTGAAATCAGAACCATTATCATTTAAAAACATTTACATGTCATAAGAAGTCTTTTGGCAACAACCTCATACTAATATGACCATCAATACAGGGGAGGTAGTGTGACAAAATTGTAAATGTGGAATGGCAGATTGGCACCACTTTCATGTAAGATTGTCTACAAGTCATAAGAAGTCTTTAGTGAACACCTCATGCTAATATGACCATCAATACAGGGGAGGTAGTGTGGATAAAATTGTAAATGTGGGATGGCAGATTGGCACCATTTTCATGTAACATTATCTACAAGTCATAAGAAGTATTTTAGTGAGAATATGTGGTCATAACCAGCCATTCAGAAGAAATTGCAATATAAAGCAAGATTTTCAAGATGTTGGCATCATTTTCATGACATGTTCATTTAGGACCAACTAGAACCTCAAGATGAAAATGTGCATGATTACATGACTTTCATCCAAGCAGCTAAGCAGGAATAGCAATTAAAAACACTAACATACACACCAGATGAATAAATGTATGTCAGATGTCAAATGCAGCACCACTGCAAAATCTCTTCAGGTCTTTGACCAAACAATCTAAACTTTATAACAATTTTAAAACTTCCTATAATTGCCAGAAAATCTGATCAGGTAATCTACATATGCATACAAAGACACATATCACTTTCATGTCCACCATAAGCTGTTTTTGCTCAATTATGTAAGTAAGATGTTCATCACAGAAGTCCAAGTTCACAGTTATAAAATGTGGAAAAAGTTGAGAAATTGCTGTAATAGTCTGAAAATCTATTCAGATCATTTGCATATGAATTAAAACTAAGTCTACTTAATTTAATTTTTTTTATCTCAAATGGTATTTGCTTAATTGTACTTAAACAAGATCTTTTCATTAAAAAGAAAAAAGTTTCAAAAGGGGGAAAAAATTTTAAAAAATAAATTCTGTAATTCCTAAAAACTCTAATCAGTTAATTAATTTACCTATGACCATGACAAAGTGCGTAAAACCTCCTGGTTCTGAGGTGAATGGGTTTCATGTTACTGCACTAAAACAGATTCAGGACAGATTTACAGCTTATATAGACAGAACAAAAGTTTCCTCTGCTATTTTAGCACAGCAACAAAAAGACCTCTGTTTCACAGAACACCTCAGAACATACAAATACTTGAAAATGGCAAATGGATTTTATTCTTCCTGTTTCTTCAGCAAACAGCTGTGTTTCATGGCAAAGAGATCCTGTTCTCAAATATTAAAAAATAATAGTACACAGATTCTTCTACTCAATTTACATAATAATAATGACTTAAAGGAGCACTACTGCATCATATGAAAAAATACAAAATTCCAGGAAACTCAAAAGGAGTGTTGTCCTCACAAAAACACAACTTTCTGTCCCATAAAGTACACATCTGACATTTGGACTGGCATAGGTAATCCACGTCAAACTTTCTGATTTCAAAAATAGCAATGTCCATTTTGGGTTCTTTAAACAGAGCACAGGAATAATGTTTACATATTCGAACAACAGCAGCTGTTACCACAAAAGCTCATGATCCCATGTAAACATTGAGATTATTGAAGACGCACATCCCGATTAAGAAATGTGTTTTGTGGAAAATCTGACTGTACATACAGGATTATTTTTATCAAGAAGGTGATGAAAGAAGAAGTAGAAGACAGGACAAAAAATACATTGGTGCTAGACACTTCCAACCTATAAGGAAAATGGCTTAAAGTAAGTTGATATGAGAGAATGAGGGGTGTCTCAAAACCATTTACAAACGCTGGATTATTAATGCTCTAGAATCTAGCTGGTATCAAAATTTCCAGTCGATGCTTGCAGCAAATTTAAATCACAATGATATTTTACTTTAATGATGGAGGAATGGATATGCATTAAATATAATGAAAAAAGTTATCATTACTAGAAAATATATGAAGAGTGAAGGTTTAGATATATACCGTCATTTCACCTTTAAATGAGTGCATGACAGCTGTGCAAGCTTTCTACAAACCAAAAAATGTTATTTTATGTCATTAATATTCTAATAACTGTTACTGTTAATTCAATTGCTTTACTCGACATTTCTTACATGCGCATTGTATGGACTGCAAATGCATTCAGCAGGGTGTCATACTTCATGAATTTGTTTAATTTATATTCCTTATTTACTAACTTTTTCCAGTATCACATCACATAAAGTACCTTTAAAACCATTGTTTAACAAGCCAGCTCAGCAGAGGCCTACCAGTGACTCTCCTATAATAGAATCCAAAACTATTTCGTCTGTTTAGACCCATAGTGAACATAGCTTACACTGACAAAAGTGTAAGTCTTATGGTGAAGGATTCTATGTATATTTTACCTTGATCAGATCTATACTTTACCTACAGTATTTCCAAAGAATGGGTTTAGTTTCTGTTTGCAAAATGCATTTAAAATTGTGTTCTTGGATATAGGAAAGTTATGCTTGGTATGAATATTTGCATGTAAAATAGCATTGCTGTCTGGTACCATAATATACATTATAATTCATTATCTTGAAATTATTGTCTGAATGGAAGAAATAAATACATCTTCAGGCTTTGCTACCAAATCATAAAAATTGCAACAGAAGAAAGAAGATAATTTTTTCCTATGAATGGCAATCTATGACAAAGGTTTATTTATTCTATGTATGAATCTGAGAAACATTTACCTTCCCAAACAAATATCCTCTACTGGATCCCAGAAAGGATCTTCATCCCTTTTTGATGTCACCTTCTGTCCATCCAATGATGACAGGTACATGGAATCTATCAAATCTTTTCTATATAAAAATTTCAATTTTGGCCAAATCCAAACCTGAAAGCAAAGATAAAACTGTTTGGTGGGTAATATCATTGAGTTGACAATTCTCCCCTTTATTTAAAACTAGGAAGATTTGGGAATAAAATCTGAAATTTTGGATATTTATCATCCCTTCTACTGTACCCTTCCTACCCTGAAAGCACACATCTCTAGCATATTACCCTTCAAAAGTAAAACTTCATTTAAAAAATGGATCCTTACTGATTAATACCAAAGATGATATAAATAATAGAACTGTGGATGTGCAATACAATTTTACTCTATCAGAGAGGGTTCTATGGGTGTGCTTCAGAATTAAATTATTCTTTATCCCTGAGGAATAGAGAAGAAAGAATTACCTTTTTGGTTTCTGTATTGAACACTTTAACAATAATATCTGATGGAATTCCCTTACTGTCATGTTTAAACACGGGCTCAAACTTCACCTTCTAGAATATGAAAAAACAAATTTCTTTCAGTTATCAAGTTTTGAAATCTTAACATACATACATCAAAATTGTGATATTTTAAAACAAATGTACAATTTAAGTATCACATGTACCTGGTGAAATAAACATAGAGATTTACTTTCCTTTACAAGTCTCAACTTGCATTCTACAAGTAGGCAACCTTTAATCTGGTCATTTATAAAGCACATGAGTTTCATACCACCTACAGTATTCTTATATAACAAACTTCATCCTGAAAAAAAAAATCTAAGAGGAAAGATGGCATTTCACTAGGAAAGTGCAATGCTTACTTAAAAACATACAATATTTGTCAAAATTTTCCAATTTCATTTTGGAGAAATGGATCAATTCCAAAGCAGTTGTCATCTGAACTGGTTGGTAGAAAAAATAATATATATGGTCTTAATAATTAAACTAAGTCATCCTTGGCAATGGGAATCTGTTGTTGTAGTTGTTGCTGTTGTTGCTGCTGAGCTACAGTAGCTTTGTATGATATAACCAACAATGTGTTAAAAGTACCATTTAAACCAATTAAAGGTGGCATTCTACAGTTTTGTATTTTGCACAGGGTTAGAATTTTAAAGAAAAAGAATTTCCCTGGGTTTCCTCTCTGGTTATACTGGCTATTTAAAAAAGAACTTGTATATCTTAGGTATTGTTCAAAGAACCTTTAATTCCCTTTATTTTGTGTGTATGATTGATGGTTGTCATATGGGTTATAGATTATACAGCTTGGCCTTACTCCAGATGTGCACCTTTCAAAAAAGTGCTAGCTCCACTTGATCATTTTCACTTCCTGAACTTCAGAGGTAAAATGTAAAAAAAAACCTCATAACTTTTTTTATATTTTATTTATTTGGTAATTCATTTATTGCACATTCAGAAGCTGGTACTGTCTAGTCTGGCAAAATTCATTTTCCAATTTTAATAGTTGCTGAGGATAGTGTACTTCAGACTAATTGAGGCTGATTTTTTGAGAACAAGGGAGCAATCATTTTAGTTATCAGTGTGCTTACATTATGTACAATTTCCAAAAGTACAAAATCCAAAGAAATGTCAACCACATTACATGAAAGTAGCATAGAGGTATGCCAACATTCACACCACTGTGCATGTTTTAAATTCAAACAACTTCACCTTACGTAAGTCACTCTCTCAAAAGTACATAATAACTGGTGAGAACCCCCAAAAGGAAACAAAGAAAAATTATTTTAGTGATTTACCACTCTTTGAGACCATTCTAAGCAAAACTACAAATTCTCATTATAAACTGTCTCATTAAAATATACTTTGTGAAAATAAACAGTACTATTACAGCAAAATTAATGAAACCATCTTGTTCAGGATTTATCCCAACTCTACTATCTTCATTAAGCAAGTACATGTATATACAATCCTCTGTTCCCAACTATGATCACATCAATATACATAAAAAATAAAGCATTTTAACAGTTCTTTCCCTTTTCTCACAATCTCTTAGACTAGTTCGAGTACACACATCTTTACTTATTAAAACTGCATAGAAAAAAACTAATATAATTGGTCTCTCTAGACTAATCAACTGTTGTCATAATGCTTTGAACTTAGACTCACACGATGAAAGCCCAAGTGGCTATAATATTTCTGGTGCTTTGACCAGACTTTCATCCCTTTTTCTTTGTAAGCTACACTACATTGATGACACTAGCAAGTGCCACCAGAAAAGACTGTCTTCCCTGTGGTATGCTTTAGATGATACCTCATGATCGGTTCAACAGCGCCTTCTGTATCATATGTAGAACAAATGGAAGACACAATTCTGGAGGCCTACTATTACCTTAAGAAGCCAAATAATGTATGGATGTTTTACAACTGGTATATTTTTAACAGAGCTTCCTGAACTGGAAGTTTCAAGTACCATCTGTACTTGCTGATAAGTCCAACTTCAAACTGCACAGATCCAGATCTGCCTTTACATAATGCGCTGGCCAATCTGGGTTTATGCAGTCTGTTTGGAGTAATCAGAACAACAAACGACACAGACCCAGATCTGCCTTTACATAATGTGCTGGCCAATCTGGGTTTATGCAGTTTGTTTGGAGTAAACAGAACAACAAATGACACAGACCCAGATCTGCCTTTACATAATGTGCTGGCCAATCTGGGTTTATGCAGTCTGTTTGGAGTAATCAGAACAACAAACGACACAGACCCAGATCTGCTGGTACCTTATGTGACAGCAGATCAGGGTCTATGTTGTTTGCACTTGGACATAGACCCTGATCTGTTGGCACATTATGCATCAGCAGTTGGACTAGACTTATAAGTGAGTTTAGTTGCTATATGTACATTTCACCAGGTAAATGTAATCATTTACAAAATTAAATTAAGCTGCTGATGCCTGCATTATAATGAATGTGATATTTTCATTAATGGATTTATTACAGTAATTCAAAGCCTTTGACCTTATGACCCGAAAACCAAAATATATATTCCTACTCATTCCCAAAGAGTTGTAACACATTTAGTACTTGTGCATCAGTATTGTGTTTAGTGCTACAGCATCTAACAGAGTTATGTTCCAGACACAAATAAAACATTGAACACAAACCAGGCTACCCAGTACATCACTACTTGTAGAAACGATTCCTCGAATGTGTAAGATGTATTTTGGGAAAATTCTCATTGCAATTAAAATTACTGAACACGTGTTAAATAGCACAACTATTCAACTTATTCCATGCAGTCTACCTGAAATGGATTAATGGACTGGCTTTTAGTTCATTAAATCAAGTTAATATTTCATTTAATATTATTTGTGAGCACAGTTAAACTTCCTACAAAGATGCAGCCCTGGGAATGACTCAGTATTAAAAAATAATAATAGCACTAAAAATATGAACTTTTTTAACATGGGTGACACTGTCATCTGCATGGATCTAATCCTCCTTGCGGCCATTTAGTATTTAAATACTAACATACATGTTACAATGCAACACACACTGTAAAGAAATAAATGCAAATACAACCCTTAATTCTTTCTGCTGGAAATATTTCTTAAAAATATTGATAGTGAACAAAAAATATGCATAATAAGCATGTGTTCACTGATTCAAATTGTGTGTGTGTGTGTGTGTGTGTGTGTGTGTGTGTGTGTGTGTGTGTGTGTGTGTGTGTGTGTGTGTGTGTGTGTGTGTGTGTGTGTGTGTGTTCCAGTTGAATTTACGGTATTTGTCCTCTTTTGGGCCAACTCTCTAAATCATTGGTATTGCTTGAACAATATATTTCATAAATACAAAATATTGGGCCATAAAAACCAAATCTGTATTACAAAACTACACTTACAAATGTTATCCCATTGTTTGCAAGACATGCAGGCTTCAAGAAATTATGAAATTTGTCAAGAATCTATTTCTAATGGAAGCTTGACCCTAAAGATGACAGCCAGTGATTTCTAAGGAAGTAACTGAGGGCTTATGATAGCAAATGAAAACTATGTATTAGTAGAAATGTTATAGTGAAAATTTGACCATTCAAACTCTTTGTCCTACAAACTGAAGTGTATGTTATCAAGAAAAAATTTACTGGATTCATTTCATTATTATAAATTTTGCATCCACACACCTTTTTCAGTTCTTCACTAATAGCATTTGCCTCTATTATTTTAGGCAACAAATCAACAAATTCCTGGTTCAATTTATTGTTAAGCTGATCCTGTCCATCAGCCATTTTTGCTGTTTGAAGGTCAACTCCTTCGTGTTCAGCAAGTTCTATCATGAAATAGTCAAAGTCATACTTTGACCAATCATCTCTCTCTTTTCGCTCAGAAGGAAGGCCAACATACAGAAACAAACTACTGGAACCCAATTTTATTCTGTCCTGAAATAAAAAAGAAATAGGTTAACAAGATTTTGTGTTTGTAACCAAACTGAAAAAGTCTAAATCACCAAATATTTTAAAAACTGTAGAAAAATGTGAACAAACAATTGATATAAATAAAACAAAACTCTAATCAGGTCATCTATTTATGCATATAGATGTGCATACCAAATTTCAATTGTCTGTCTTATGTATCTTTTGCTACAATGAGCTAATACAGAATTTGCCAAAGTCCACAAACTTAAATACCATGTAAAAATATTGAAATTTTCCGTAAAGACATGAAAATCTAATCATGTGTATACAAATTTATGCCTACCTAATTTCATTTTGTCTACTTTATATGGTTTTCAATTAACTGTCCTACAAGAGTTTTGTGCAAAAAGTCCAAGTTTAAAAAAAGTGTACAAATTTTTTAAACAATTCTGGAAATGACCTGATAACTGTAGTAGGTCATCTAAGTGTTGATATAGATATTCCTAACATTTAATTTATCTACCTAAAGGGGTTTTTGATTAATTGTGCTAACAAGGCCTTTGTATAAAAAAGTACTAGTCCAAAATCTAAAAAATGCATATAAAGGTGAACAAACAGCTGTAATGACCTGAAAAAATTTAATCAGATTATCCACTACTAGCTGTGATTAAGTGTTTACAATTTCATGACTTGAGTCAAACAGTTTTTGTGCTATCATGCTAAAATGATTTTCTGGACAAACGTATAGACTTATGGGCACATGGAAGTACAGATATACAGACAGACAGACAGACAGCAGCAAAGCAATATGCCCCATTCTGCTATCACAGTGTGGACACAAAAATCATACAAGATACTAGCATTGTACTTACTTGCTTATAAGTCAAGTCCAACTGCAAACTGCACAGACCCAGATCTGCCATCATATAATGTGCTGGCAAATCTGGGTCTGTGCAGTTTGTTAGGAGTAATCAGTAGAACAAACAACATATACCCTGATCTGCAGGCACATTATGCCACAGCAGATCAGGATCTTTATTATTTGCAGTTTGACTTGACTTATAAGCAAGTAATACGGTATGTGCAAATGGGAGTCTTGCAAAGGTCTACACCTTATCTACAAACAGATGTATGATGGTACATGACTTTACGAACATGAAGACTATTAGTTACATGTAACATTTACCAGGCATTGGGTGTACAAAATATTGAGACCAACCTGAACTCCTTACAACCTGAGCCAATGCTGAAGGGTATATGGTCCCACCCAATCACCCAGTCTCTACCCCCAGAAAACTTACATATAATGAATTTATTACCTTGCAACTTTTACAAACACATATTTGCTGAAAGAATAATACATAAGACTCTTTAGGTGGCTATGAAGACGATTGTTAACAAACATCATGCTAATTGATGATACAAACAGCACTTTAGTAGCAGTTACCTCCCTTGCGCAGAAAAAATAAAATTCCTCTCCAAATAAGAAATGACTCAACAAAATTTAATTAAAATCTAACCTTTGTTGGTGTGCAATTTCCACTTAAAAATAAGTCACATAGTAACTCATTTCTATATATAGAAAGGGGAGAGCTGTAATATAACATGAAGGTCCTTAAATGACCTCATAATGCATCTTCAGTGTTTACAGGTATTTAAGCATGACAATGTGATGAAGTTATAATGAAAAATTATTTTTCCATCCTCTTTGAAATGTAAATGGGTGAGAAAGACAAGAAGTAGTTATGGTATACCCCCAAATCCATGAAAATGTCTGAAATGGTTCTGGGGATATTAACCAGACAAGAGTGTGTTGGATGGACACAATTTGTAATAACAAGGGTATAACTCCTAAAATGCTGAACTCCATTTTTATAGGACACAAAATCTAATCATGATACAAATGCATACCAGGTTTCATGAAATATATCAGAGGGTTATGGGGATATTAAATAGTCAACAAAAGAGAGACAGACATAAGACTCCAGCATATCCTCCGAAACTTCATTTGCAGATGGTACAATAATCACTTTTGGGGTCTGCACCAAGACAAGGAAATCCCAGTCTTGGAGTTAGCTTTAGTCATCTTCTGCTCATCTCTAGCCTCACAGAAGACAAATAACGCAACCCCTCAAATGGTATTTCGTTGTCTTCATGTCAACTACCACAGTCTTTTTGTCTCATTATCTGCTTGAGCAAGTGAGAATAAATCCTGCTGTAATTACAGTGCACGCATTCACTAATTATGTATTAAATGTGAAATACATGAAATTTTCTTTTCTTGAAAAAATAAATGGGTATGATACAAGTTTATTAGAGATGTCTATCAAATACTATAACTAATAAACATATTCCAAAATGCAACAAGTGGTAACTGTAAGCTGAAGAACATAATAAAGCAAAATGCAAAAAGTTGCTAATAGCAATGCTTTTATAAATTTTTCCCTCATAGCACCTACCACTGAACTACAAGCTTATTTAATCCTTTCCCTCACAGCACTGACCACTGAACTACAAGCTTATTTAACCCTTTCCCTCACACCACTGACCACTGAACTACAAGCTTATTTAACCCTTTCCCCCACAGCACTGACCACTGAACTACAAGCTTATTTAACCCTTTCCCTCACAGCACTGACCACTGAACTACAAGCTTATTTAACCCTTTCCCCCACAGCACTGACCACTGAACTACAAGCTTATTTAACCCCTTCCCTCACAGCACTGACCACTGAATCTTAAACTTCTTTAACTCTTTCCCTCATAGCACTGACCACTGAACTACAAGCCTATTTAACCCTTTCCCTGACAGCACTGACCATTGAACTACAAGCTTATTTAACCCTTTCCCTCACAGCACCTAATACTGAACTACAAGTTTATTTAACCCTTTCCCTCACAGCACTGACCACTGAACTGTAAACTTCTTTAACTCTTCCCTCATAGCACTGACCAATGAACTACAAGCTTATTTAATCCTTTCCCTCATAGCACTGACCACTGAATGGCAAACTTACTTAAACCTTTCCCTCATAGCACCTAACATTGAACTACAAGCTTAGTATACATATTGTATGTATGCCATTGCAAACTGGATCCTTCTTCAAGCTGCATAATATTCCAGCAGATCTTAGAACTAAAAGGCAGCACAAAACAACATATACCTTTATTTGCCAGAGTACTGTGTGATGGCAGATTAGGGTCTATGGTGTTTTCAATTCAACTAAACTTATATGTGAGTATATATTGTATTTGTTGCTAAAGTACAAGTGTTACAAATGGAACCTATGCCCCAAGCTGAGAGTATCCCAATATGGCTGGCTAGGAAAAAGTGCACACTGATAAATGCATATTTAATGCTATAAATATAAATATTTATTGCTTATTGTTTCTTTCTAAAGTATAAAATGATAAGCATCAACATTCTTGCTTACTTGTACATCAAACAGTGAGTCCCAGATTAGGGTGCTATAAACACATTCCCTTCAACATTGGACTTCAAAAGTCATAATCACTGTCATGCTCTGTAGACTATTTGGGCTTGTTTTCTTCTTTTTGTTTATGAAAGTTTTCATGATTAATAACAAGGTTTTGAGATAAATTTAATCCTCAAAAACTAATTGGATAGAATGTATTCCATGATAGAATGTATTCCATAATTCTATTGGCAGAGATTATAGCAGCAGCCATTTGCATTTCGGGGACATTCCAATGTTGTCTTGTCAGTGAAAGGCTCTTCAGGATTCGTCTAATACACCAGCATGTTATGACAACAGAGAAAGTTCCAGAAAGCTGATTTTACTATAGGGGATATTCCCAACAGGTGGTACTATGAATTGACCATGCAAATGGTGATTGTTTACCATAGGCATCCAGAAGTGCTTGCATGGAGATCTGGCAGGGGTGCCAAAATATGCTTATACTGAAATGAAGCAGAAGCAGGAAAATGTGCTTGCACTGAAATAAGGTACAAGTATCCAGATACACCTGTATGTGGGAAAAGGTTAATGTATTAAAACCAATTTTGTAATGCATGATTCATTAAGAAATAAAATGAATATATAGTTGATGATCAGATGGGGTAAGCAGAACAGAAAGTATTCTCCCTATTGCGGAGATTTTGGTATAAAAATCAGATGGTCCATGATTTCTTTATTGTATCTCTATTGTATCTCTCTCTCCCTCTCCAGTCCTCCAGTTTACCACTCAACAAGAGACTTAAGTGGGCGTAAGATAGCTCACCTAGCTGACATCTGCCTAATAGCCAATGTAAAACCACTCAGCCGAAAATTCTGGATCAGTAATATGCTTTCTGTAGAAATTTCTTCCAATGTTGTTGATTGCATAGGTTATGAAAACAATTATTTCAGGTTTCTACAGTTTTGTATATCTTCATCACTGATGGCACATCAATGCCATTTGTCGATTAATGAATGACCTCTATGCCAGGATGCTTTCTGTCAGAGTTGGTCAAATTCTTTTAAGTGATTATTTGACATCAAGTAGTGTAACTTTTTTCCAATTTTAGTAACAACCACAACAGTTTATAGGGGACTGGCATCATTTCTATAAAATGTGAAAGGGCTTCAAGCAAGAATGACTTCTGTCAAATTTGGTCAAATTCTAATAAGAGACTTTTATGATGAAGTTATTAAAAGTTTTATCTATTTTTATTAGCAGCATCCATACTGAATGGTGGATTAACATCACTGTATAATTTAAAGCCATTCATGCCAAGATGTGTTCTGTCAAATTCAGTCTTATTTGACTGAGTGGTTTCTGATATGTTCATTAAATATTTTTATATTTTCAGTAATGGAAGTCATATTTCACAGCACATTGGCATTATTTGCATAAAACTGAAAACCATCTATGCTGTGAAATTATTCAAATTTTAATAAAGTTTTGAGAAAAAGTCATTAAAGGTTTTCTAACAATGATGGCCGTGTTTGACTGTAGAATCATTTAAACAGGTTTGAAACACCGTCACATGAGGATTCTTTCCATCAAATTCGGACAAATTCTGTTGCATTGTTTTTGAGATAAAATTATTTAAACAGATCTTCTGTTTTAGTAATGGTGGCCATGTCTGATGGCAGATGAGCATCATTTGAAAAATCTGAAAGACCTTCATGCTCAGATGCTTTCTTTGAAATCTGACCAAAATTTGTTGATTGGTTCTTAAGAAGTCATTCAAAGTTTTTTCTATTGTTAGTAATGGCATCCATACTTGACTGCAGATCAGCATCATTTTAACAAATTTAAAAGAGAGTTATGCTATGATGATTTCTGTCAAATTTGGTCAAATTCTGTGTAGCAATTTTAGAGAAATTCTAACGAGCAATTGTGAATAGAGGATGCAAGGATGGAGAATGCATGATGGACAAAGAACCACAGCATAAGCTTCACTTAATGTTAATGTCAGGTAATCTAAAATGAATACTCAAAAACACCTGAAAGCAAAGAAAACAAACATCATGAAAGTTATTTTGTAATTTTTAGATGCAAACTTTTTAGAGGCTAAAAGTATTTTTTGTTTCCTTTATATACAAAGTTACTCACCATGTGGCAGAGTTGTCTTTTATCTTTCACCTTTAAACCATTGATAATGAGCATGGCCTTATCTGATGTAGGAGTCACATAAAGAACTCTCCCATTATTTGTCACAGTTAAATGATGCTCAAGAATTCTGAAAATAAAAGTCAATAAAGTCTACGAAAAAAATATACTCAAGGATTTGAGAAAATAAACTCGTCCCCATGTTCCCCAAGGCTTCCCTCCCCCAAATCAGTGATTCAAGGGTTTAGTCACAGGGGTTAAGAATTGACCCAAAAGCCAATTTAAGTTGCATATCTGATTTGGTCTTTCTATGCACAGGAAGTCTACATATGGATATAGGATGGGGATCTCAAATTTCCAAATTATGACCCAGGGCACCAAATCCCAATGGGTAGGAATGGACCCTCATGTCAATGTCAGTTGCATTATAAATTTTTCTTTTCATGCTCAGATAGTCTGTATATGGTTATTGGGCCAGGATATCAACAGTTTTCAAGTTATGACCCAGATGTTAAGTCCTAGGAGTAAATGATAAACCCGAAAGCCAGCATCTTTGCTAGCCAAGGTTTCGATATGATAAACCTATCTACACCATGACATATCAAGCAGATATTTCTGTGCTTTAGGTCTGTTAATTCATTGGATGCGATGGCAAGCAACCACATCCAATCAAAGTTAAGTTGTTCAAATATGAACACCGTTCCCACATGATCGAAACAAGGGGAGCACACAACTTGAATGGACTGATAAATAAGTAATTTTCTACTGCCGGTCCATGTTTGTACAAATACCTTTAATCAAATACACCTGTAATGACTTCCCTCTGGTACAGAGTCATACTTTTGATGTTAAACTTACAAAGTATCCTTGTTAGGTCAATTGCCTCCACCATTTTTGGCCAATGCACCACTGTTACATGCTACTGTTTAGTTTGCATTAAATACTAAGGTAGGCAACTCATGAAATCCGATAGATGTTGCAAGGACAAAGCACTTAAATATCTGTTTGATCTGCCAAGGTGTAGATAGTCATCATATCAGAACCTTGGCTAGTGAAGATGCAAAGCCAGAATCAAGTGGATATTTAAGTTGTCTTTCCATGTGTCCGGTGTGGTATTATTGACTAATATACATATATATATATATATATATATATATATACCTATATATATATATATATATATATATATATATATATATATATATATAGTGCTTTGCAACTTCCCCAAAAGCAAAGCTGTGAATTACACTGAATAATGACCAATTAAGCTATTAAGCTGAAAGGAAAGTGTAAGAGTATAATAGAGCTTTACCAGCTAATATGCCATGCAAACAATGACCCAAAAATATTGAAGGTGGGGAGGCTGGCAGTTTTGCACAACAATATTAATTCAGTATATCCATTTTGAAAATCCATCTCCATAGACATACAAAGTTCACTCTACAAATGTAATAAATACTGACTTGGTGTTTGATCACATTTCTCTGCCGTCACCTGATTGGTAGCATAGAATAACATTTTTCAACTAAGTTATAAGCTTATTAGTGTAAAACTATCAGGTGGTCATCTCATGTCAAGGGAGAAACCTACTGTAAATATTGTATGGTGCCTATATCACCTACTCCTTACAACTGCCCTGAGTATCGCATACCCGCATGTGGAACTGATAGGGGACAATAGGAGGTATATAGGGACACTGATAACCAAAACTTGAGAACCTGATCATGATGAATCCACACATGATAAATACCTCAAACAGCACAACTTGGTGGAGTTTGCAGGAGTGATAAGAGGGTCTGATACCTGCAGTATGTGGAGCCACAAGGGGCAGATACAAAGAAGACTGATTGATACCAGTATGTGGAGCCACAAGGGGCTGATACAAAGAAGACTGATTGATACCAGTATGTGGAGCCACAAGGGGCTGATACAAAGAAGACTGACTGATACCAGTATGTGGAGCCACAAGGGGCTGATACAAAGAAGACTGATTGATACCAGTATGTGGAGCCACAAGGGGCTGATACAAAGAAGACTGATTGATACCAGTATGTGGAGCCACAAGGGGCTGATATATACAAAGAAGACTGATATCTGAAATGTGAGATGTCTGATCCTTAGGAATACTATGTTTAAAATAGCAGCTGATACTCTCTATACATGTACAGTGGGTCTGAAGTAAATGGACACAATTAAGTATTTACACAAATGAAACATGCATTCACTACTTAGCAATGAACCAAAACAGAGTGAAGGGAACACTGTGACAGCTGTAGGACAGTGTGACGGTAGCAAAGGAAAGGCCCCCAAAATTAGAAACCAAGTATATCATTATAACAAAGAGGGAAACTTCAAAATAGTGAAAAACAAAAATAGAGTTAAAGATGTAGCTACAGAGAGGAATCCAAGCACTAACAAAAGGTTCCTGAAGCAAACTCATTCACAGAGAAAAATATTCTTGAAAAATATTGTTTAGATATATGCATGAGGCCATTTACTTTTGTGACACAAATCCAATAAATATGAATTAATCTCCAGAAATTATTATACGGAAAGAGATCAGTTCTTCATATTCTATGCAATAACATGAATTGCCAAGGCCAATAAAGCACATTAGGCTGTACATGCAGTGTCCCCTGTTGTGTGAATGTACATTTTTATAGCAAATGGCAAACAATCCCTATTGGGTCTGATTACATGATGTAAATGGGTCACTCCTCAAATTTCAGTGATCAGTGTCCTTATGCCTTATACTGGCCCAATGCTGCTCCACATACAAGTATCACTCTTCACAACCAAAAACATTTTACCCAGTCTCTCTTCCCAAGGTATTTGTCTGTGTTATATGACCCAAGCCCCTGGGAATACAAACCAGAGCAAAATGAGTTACATACAAGAATTTCTCTTTTCATGCCCAGTAATTGGATATATAGTTATAGTTTCGAAGTTGTGACATAAGGACCACAACTGTACATTACTGGGGCATGACCCAGGGGTTTTGTTACTGGGGCATGACCCAGGGGTTTTGTTACTGGGGCATGACCCAGGGGTTTTGTTTAAACATATCTGAAAGATGTTGATACAAATGGGTCAATCATCACATAAAACCAGTTTCCAGGCATGTTAGTTTCATAATTTTTGATTAGTTGATTTTATATAAAACAGCCCTCACCCTCTCACCACACAACCACCATTAGACCCACCTTCCAGGGGATATTTTAAAATTTAAAATCCATTATACACACATACAACAACCACTTTCCAAAGCTTGAAGTATTTACCCTGAATTGAGTAGGAGATGTTCAACATTACTCATACATGCATACACATACTGTCAGATAGATGGTATAATTCAACCTTTTTATAGAAAGCATATTTATAATAAAAGAGGTCATTTGATGAAAAAAATAACATGAAATTAAGTATCCTAAAATGCTGTTTGGAAGATGATGTTAAATGCATGCGCTGGAAACTGACTTGTGAGTGCCTTAAATCCAATAGACAATTTTCTAGTATTAAAAAGAACATGCGTATCAGTCATACACCATACATAATAACATCCTGTACTAAACTGTGTTGACTTTATATTAAAAAACATGGATGACTGTAAAGCTACAGGACTTGATATGATTATTGCACCAAGGCTACTAAAGGTGGCTGCACCTGCAATTGTAGGGAGTATAGCTTTCATTTGCAATGAAAGTATTAGGTCTAATTAATTTCCACAAACATGGAAAACTGCCAAGGTTACACCATTGCATAAAGCAGGAACAAAAGATGATGTAAATAACTACAGACCCATCTATATCCTTCCTTGTCTCTCCAAATTACTAGAAAAACATATACATGATTCTTTTCTCAACTATTTGAACACTTATGATCTTATTCATGATAATCAGTCTGGCTTTCAACAGAATCAATCCTGTGAAACTGCACTTGTATCTTTAATTGATAAATGGCTGAAAGCATTAGATCAAGGAGAAATGGTTGGCACTATTATGGTTGATTTTCGTAAAGCTTTTGATCTTGTAGACCATGAAATTTTGCTTGAAAAACTAAAAATCTATCAATGCAGTGAAAACTCCCTAAACTGGTTTACTTCTTACTTAACCGATAGAGTGCAAAAAGTATCTTTAAATGGTCAACTTTCTCAAAGTAAAAATGTTAACTGTGGAGTACCACAGGACTCTATCCTTGGACCTCTGTTTTTCATTCTTTTTATCAATGACTTACCGCTTAAGATTGGAACTTCAATTTCTTCCACTGACCTCTATGCAGAGGATACTACACTGTCTGAGATGGGTAAAACCAAAATGGTACTTGAAAATAACTTACAAGATGCTCTCAACAGACTTCAAGTATGGTGCAAGGAAAACAGTGTGATCATAAATACAGAAAAAATGAAAGCCCTACTAGTTACAATGCAACAAAAACGAGCAAGGCTAGATAGCGACAAACTCCTGGTTCTATTTGACAATTTGAGCCTTAATATGACCTCTCGGGATAAAATTCTTGGTGTATTAGTAAATAACAATCTTACTTGGTCTATTCACATTAAACACGTCTCAAAAAAGGTTAATTCTTATCTTTGGCTACTGAGGAAAATCAAAACATACATTCCTCTTCACTACAGGATCATCTTTTATAAAAGTTATATTCAGCCATATCTGGACTATTGTAATGTAATTTGGGGTAATACCTCTAATTCAAACATAACAACACTTTTAAGACTCCAAATGAGGGCTTGCCATTTAGTTCTAGATCAATGTATAGACAATTTCCAAGATGCAATGAATAATATAAAGATTTTAACAATACATGAAAGAATATTTCTTAGAAAGGCCAAATTGATGTATAAAGTATCCAGAAAAGCCATTCCAGTCTATCTAAGCAATATCTTTCACCAAAGAGATGCTGATGGTACTCCAAATTTAAGGTCCATAAGAAGCAAAAATTACATTATACCAAGACCAAAAGAAAGAATTGTTTAAAAAAAGT
Source organism: Megalonaias nervosa (assembly GCA_016617855.1). Classification (NCBI taxonomy): domain Eukaryota; kingdom Metazoa; phylum Mollusca; class Bivalvia; order Unionida; family Unionidae; genus Megalonaias; species Megalonaias nervosa. The sequence continues at coordinate 100,176 of JAECUM010005191.1, forward strand.
TTTCAATATACTGGTCCACTGGTATGGAACAACATTCTCATGACATAAGGCAGGCTCCTAGCATTTCTTCTTTTCATAATCAATGTCTCAAATGGATGAGATCTTTAGAAAACTGAACAGTTCTAGTACAATAAATACTGCCTGCTTTTCTGTAATTTTGCATCATTTTCACAGCTGAATTTTTCAATGCAGGATGATATTTTATATTTTATATACGTTTATCTATTCACAGATGCCTGTGCATGTGTTCCAGGCTTGATACTTTGACTTTTAAAATTACTTAATTATTTATTGTCAAGCCAGATTCTTCACATCATGTTGTATATACTGTATATAGTGTACATAACAGATAGAAGGCCTCTACGTAGATTAGTCCTGTAACTAATTGAGTTACCTTCTCTAAATAAAGTCTTTATTATTATTATTATTTATACACTGGGGCTAGCCAGAAAATTGGAAATTATGGCTTATGAACAATAGTTAATGCATAAAGCAGGTCCAATCAGGTGATCATATT
>JAECUM010005192.1:0-46049 GCA_016617855.1 Megalonaias nervosa
GTGTGTGTGTGTGTGTGTGTGTGTGTGTGTAAAACGGGACCAGTCTGTTTCCCAGAGACGAATCACCAAACACTGAAAAATTAGTATGTATTCCCACTTCCGAGGTTTTATCCGGTATGACGGAAATAACCGAGCGATGTTCCGATCGGTTTAATTTTGTTTCTTCGAGGTTCTTTGATTTTATCCAATATTCGTTAATTGTCCGATTGGTTGTTATAGCGAAATGGAGGACAGATTCGACGTCTATCTGGAGGGTCTCCAAAATTGTTCATTGTAAAAGCTTTTATGTCAAAATATGAACGATGTAATTGCACTGATTATATTGCTTTTACAGTATTCCCAATTTTCTGTTGATTTTTAAAGTTGACACTATATATTTATTTGAATAGTGGGGAATTAGCCCTATGGAGAACTCTTTGGGGGAACTCTCCTCATGAACCATGACACAAATCAGAAAAACGATTCTCATCACTTAAGATCCGAAATTGCGCATCTTTCTTACGTCCTAATTTTTAAGGATTGTAGGCTACACAAACATTTTTAAGTAATTGCAATAGTTCCCATAGTAGATCCTGGCGTTACGTGTTCTCGATGGCATGCGAAGTCATATTATTAAATGTATACATTTTCAAACTAAGTTACTTGTTCATATTATATAATTACTTAATTGAGTTGGACAGTCCCTTGGGACACTGTGTAATTGATTGAAATTGCATTCCTTAAAGATGAAAAGACTGGAAATTAAATGAGCTTGTTAATACTGTATTTATCCAATCAGATTGGTCTTTGCATGTGAACTTCACATACGCATGTTCGCTAAGCCAAGACTTGAACCCATGCATACGAGATGTAAGTGAGCACCTTAGACCACGTGGCCACCCTATGGAGAATTCTTGGAATTTGTCCTCACTCTTTTAATATAGAGCATTTATGTTTACTATATTTAAATCTAGAATTGTGGCAATTTGTCAAATACTAAGCTGCATTTATTAATATTTAATGCACATGGCAAATGCCATATAGTTGTTGTCAGAATGATGATATTGTTAATATATCTGTGCAAATTGTTATTTTTCTTGAAATCAATTTTAGCCTCAAGAAAGACAAATAATATTTGTTCAAAAGTGACTGTACATAAAATGACAATGAATCAGTATGAACAGGCCTCTGACAAGTATCAGAAATCCAGACTGATAATAATCTCTCACTATAGACATAAATTTTTAACAAGTAGCTGTCAACTAAACTCTAAAAATGTGAATACCTGATTTTGACACTTTAACTTTTCTTAAACTCCACAATAAGGATACTGAAAGGTTGCATCTTCTCTGGCTGCAAGAACCAGTCTTCAGTGCAATAGATTATCCATTGATCGCAAGTATTGCATTAAACTCAGCTGAGAATGGAGATTTGATGTTCCTTAGACTGAGGAAAATACCTTTTATACATGCAGCATTTTTGCTCATAATATATTTGTGACTCTTCTATGTCAGAATCATCAGATGGGATACTGTTGATATGTACAGGTCTAGGATGTGGAACTTTAGAACATCTTTTAGTTGTTTTCTTCTTCCTTTCTTTTCTTTGAAATTCTCACTTGCTTGGGTTGGCATTTTCTTCCTTTCTGTTTTTTAAAAAATTGTTTTGCCTTTTTTCTGTCATATCTTTGCCAGCAATTCTTTTTCTTGAGAAGCATGGTGCACAAATCAAACCTGGAAACAAAGGATTGTCAACAATATATTATACATCTGCTTTTATACCAAAATTTTGTTTAGAAGAATACCTGAATCATTAAATGCCCAGCAGTTAGCTGAGTGGTTTGAATCTGGCCGCACTAATGACAATATGAACACAGTTTTTTTTTTATTAAACCTGTACCCTTGATATTGGAGGATTGATGGTATTTGCATGAACTGATGAAGCAATGTAGAATTTTACAACCATTTTTAAAATGGTTCCTTTGAATATTTTCCTAGGTCCAGCATGGAGTTAGACTTTTTACCCGTCTCTTTGAAACACACAGCTTATGCAGTGCTCTATGATCCGACAGTGAAGTGAAAGATCAGGGTCTACATTGCATTATGCTAAGAATTTTAATAACACAGTATACTGTTATAACAATCTCCTGGTGCATGATGCAGTTGTTTGCTTTTGTTTTTGTTTTTTTAAAATGCTGGAAATGTATTATGCATTAATAGATAAAGTGGTACATTATTCAATCACATGACATGTTCACATCCTTTGTAAACACTGAGCATTTTGTGTAATAATTACAAATTGCCAGTGAAGGAATTAGTTGTTGCAAAAAGTGCAAAATGTAATCAGACATCATGAGTTCAGAAAGAAAAGTGAAAGCAATTTAACAAACAAAAAGAAGGTAAGTCCTTTGATCACTACTGAGAAATTTGATGTCAGAAAGAATTAAGTAAACAGTATTAGTAAAAACATTCTGCTTCGTTGGGAACAGAAATCGATGGAAAGTGATACTTACAGCCAGATATTTATACCCTGATTTTATTAACAAGGCTGTTTGGCACCATGACTGATAATTATTCATAATTGTTTTAAATAACATTGATATAAGTCTTATTAAAGGAAAATATTAAATATTAAAAAATTAGTTATGCTTTTCATACTTGTAATTATTATACATATTTGTGTGATCCCCTTTTGAAATGCCACCCCTTTTATAAGGCTACATTTCTGCTGCAGAAAGGTGGCTCTGTAGGAAGGGGGCCACTTTAATAGAATCCCTATGCTGTTTGAAAAGAACATTACTATTTTTCTATTATTGCCTTCTCCAATGGAACTGTTCCTTGATATTGTTGTCTGTTGCCCTTTAACTTCTATGCTCCACCAGACAACACTGTAAGCGAAAACCCAGGGGAAAATTTAGTATTTCACACGACATAATCGGAGGTAATACGATGTCAACACTTGGCAGCAGTGCCTGCTATAAGGTGTGTAATGTCTTTAGGCTGGTATTGTATTCTTGTATTGAGGAGAAATGCATACTGTCCAAAAGTGAATTTTTGCAGTAAGCCAGTTATAACTTGAGAATTTATCATGTGATATACTAATGTTTAATATGCCCCACTTTCCTTCAAATTTGCCCAATTTTACTGATATTCAAGACTCTAAACATGGCTTATTTCCCAAGGCAACACTACAAATGCTATCATATTCATTGCACCAGTTTTGGACAGCTTACAATGACCTTACCACATATAGGTTGGGCAGAAATAAAGAAACCATTTATACAGTTTTCACCAATTTGCCACAGATGATGATTTTATGGTTTATCAGAGTTAGACAACTTGAGAGGGGGGATGTTTGGAAAAACTATCTAGTTTTATCAGGGAGTTCTTTTTTTAACTGATTATATTACAATGAATCATTCAAAGAGTGTTTTGCCAAAATAAATGTTGCATTTTGATGTAAACCATCACATCTGTTTTCCACACAGCACACACTACATAGCATTGATGCTAAGGGAGATAACTATCCAAGCTGACTGATTGCAAGTTGTATAGTAGCTATATTGTTATTCATCCCCAGCCAATATTCTGGGTTTGTCACTGTAGTTTAGTTGAATACTTCTCAGAGACCACAGTTTAGTAAAGTCATTTTGTAGTCACAGAACAGTGAAACATAGTTTAAACCAGGTACTTATACAGGTGAATGGCAATCTAAATTATCTCATTGCTTTAAAATATAGTAGAGAAAATCAGTTCCTACAATTGTTGGTCAGATGTTGAGGGATGCAGTTTCATAGATTTCACATTATTGAAACTTTTCAGTATATGCATGATATATTATAATTATGCAAGTTTTTAGAACTTGTACAATTACTTTATTTAAAATAGAGAAAATATTCTTATGAAATGACTCCTACTTAACCATTATCATGGTTATGATACTTAATCATGAAGATTTTATTTTGCAGATGTTTACAAAGAAAAGAACCTGAAGCAAGGCTGGCATATTCCACAAGAATTTCTAATGATTCATTATTATGAATAATGAGTCTCCAATGGAAAGTTAATTTAATTATCATTTTCAGAAGCAAAATACAAAGGAATAAATAAAACTCAAGAACTTTGTTTTTTAAAAAAATTAATTGTTTTGAAAATGGTGAAAAATTACTTTGAAGTGCTTGGGCTGAAGCCTGGAGCAAGTGAAGATGACATCAAGAAGACTTTCCGCACACTTGCCAGACAGTGGCATCCAGATAAGAACAATGCCCCTCATGCAGAGGAAAAATTCAAAGAAATAAACTCAGCATATGATTACCTAAAAAGTAAAGATCGTAGAGAAATGCTGGAGAGAGAATTACTACGACCTAAACCCCCACCAGAAGAAAAATATACCACAAACAACACAAAAACTTCCCAATCAGGAGGAACTAGCTTCTTTGGCACTAAAACAAATTTCAGTGACACAAGTGACGGGCAAGACTTTGGAAAATATTCATATGAAAGATATCGGGAGTCGAATTTTGATACCTTTGATGCAGGGCCAAAAGCAAGCAAGTCAAACACATCCAATAAGTCATCAAAAGAAAAGAAAAAGAAGACAAAGCCAAGACAAAAACCATGGAGTCAAAAATGGAACTCTGAAACTACATATGGTGATGAGGAAGATTTTGTATTTGGAGGCCGTGGCAAGAAACCTCCATTCTCCTTTGCTTTTAATTCTTTTGTGGATGAGCTTGATTCAACCTTTGGACTCTTCAATGTCAATTTTAACCTTGGACCACCTGGATTTTCATCATTCTTTGGAGATGAAGATCCTTTCAGAGATTTCATGTATCAAGGTAAGTGAACCGTGGACATGGTTTGGTAAGGTTGACTTTGTTATCTTCTCATTCATGATTGTCTTCCTTGATGGAAGGCTGTGCAGTGTTTAAAATAATCTGATATTCTGATGATTTTAAAGATCATTATTATGTGTAGTATTTTAGACGGTGTGTGTCTCACTCTCATGTGGAAGGTTTTATTGCTTATGGCCTAGGTCAACTACAATTTATAATAAATAAAAAGTTAATACTTTTAATTGGATCTAAAAGCCTATTTGTTTTTCGAAAGTGTAAATTTTGGGGAAAATAGTAATAGATATTATTTACATATGAAAATACCTCAATTAAACTGTTCAGATTGTACAAAGTGAAAAAATATCAAAAATTTTTATAACCTGCCAAGTTTTTTGTTAAACTGTGTCTGTTAATGCCACTGTACTGCATGGGGTTTTCACAAAATGACTTCTCTTAGTCTTTAGTAGGTCCTAAATGAAAATTATTATTGATCTGACATCGAATATGGCCACTATGTTAGCTTTCTTGCAATCTTGTTATTGCAAATCCTCCTGTTGGATGGCCATTTTGATATGTGGGTTTCACCAAAAGACTTCTTATAATGTCTGCTTGGTCTTAAATGAAAATGGTGACAATCTGACATACAATATAGCCACCATGGCAGCCATCTTGAAAATCAGGTTATCACTACTCATCATGATTGGAAATCTTGTTGGACTAGTTCCAATGATTTGAATAGTCCAGTGGCTCAAAAAGTTTCAGTTGTCACCAGTGTTAATGAAGAAGTACTAGTGAAGATTCAACAGCACTAATACATTTTTCAATCTATTAGACCTTCTGGCTACAAATATAATTTATGTTAAATTGTAGTTCTAATATTCACATTTAAAGAAAAGCTGCTCAGCAATGTCATTTGTAAGCATGACATTGCACACCATGTAATTTAGTTCAGCCTGCCTTATAACATCTAAATACAATGGTCCCTCACTTTAAAATACCTCAGTATAACATGGTCCCTGATATAACACAGGTCTGGTCATGGATATCACTGAAAAGCACCTCAGTATAACAGAGTCCCTGATATAACACAGGTATGGTCATTTATCTCACTATAAAGCACCTCAGTATAACATTGTCCTTGATATAACACAGATATGACCATGGATCTCAGTGATCTAATTGAATGAAACATTTCCATATCATGTGCCCCTATAGAATGTGTCATCACTTATATAATGATACACTTACGGCATTTTCCTAAGCTGTCAGGTACAGTGCATCCTCTTTATAATGACTTTCATGGGGGTCATAAAAGTGACTTATGTTAGGATTGAAACTTATACTGAGGGATGTTCCATCAAGATTGTGTCGTGAAACACAGAAATTGAATATTTTATTATAATTAGGGCCAGTAGCCTTATAATACAGTCCTACCCACTTATATCGACATCACTTACGTCGACAAGCCACCTATTTCGACAAAAAAGCCAAGTCCCGGTCCCTTAGTCTACTATTACTACCAAAATTTTCATGCTTATGTCGACGTCGAGATAAAAAAATAAACGTACATGTCGACAGAAGCCCTTGGTCCCAGCTTGAACAAATCCTTTGTTTTCTAATCATTTATGTCGACCAGCTGCCAGTTCCGACCCAAACTTTGTTCAACAATTAGTTGATCTTGCCACCAGGCTTTAATTTTCTCGCCTAATCATTTATGTCGGCAAGCGGCCAGTTCCGACCTGTACTTTATTCAACAATTAGTTGATCTTGCCGGCAGGCTTTAATGTCGCGGTCGGATAAAAAAAAACAACAGGCTTTTGTTTGGTCCTATAAAGTTGGCCTCTTGCGGCGACTTAAATAAAAGCAATGAAATCTGATCTGATTCTTGCATTTTCCAAAGTGATCGGTGATTAAAACAAGTTTATTGCGCTGTGAAAGTTTCCTTTTTAACTTTATTTATATTTACGATGGCTACCAACGGCAGTGTAAACGCAGATTAAATTTACAGTCTCTGGAAACTAAATATCTGGCTGTTAAGGAAGTTGAGGGTGGGGCATCTCGCAAAGTTGTCTGTGAAAATTTTTAAATGTATTGAGCAGACATTGTTACAATATTGTATTGTAAGAATCATTTTCTTTTAATACCTCATTAGCACATGTCAATGTATACAATATTATGCCTTCATTAATCATATCAGCCACATATCTCTTGTTCGCTTTTATGTACTTTTCACGATGACTTCTGTAACTAAATACAAGTACTGTTTAAACCAACTTGTTGACAGGTTTTCATTTCCCTGTGAATAGCCCCATCCCCTTGGTAGCCTCAGTAAGATGGGAATTGACTGACCAAAATCTAGGCCAATTTAAGTGCATGTACTCCAAGCATGTAAATAACAACTATGCAACCATGTGCTTATGCCGACATTGCATAATCGTAGTGAATGTTTTTCATATCAGGATGTGACCGATGCAATATTTTATTGTGGATTTTATTACACAAAGGTAACCAAATATAATTTGTCAATATACAAGTGTATTTCACATTGGTTTTGTCTTCATGTAATCAAAATTTGCATTGTTTGGTTTCTCAGAGTGTAAATGCTACTCACTGACGACAGGTCACCCCTTACTGACGAATTTAACTTGTATCTTTTTTCAGTATCCCCCCCAACACTTATCTCGACATCCGCCTATGTCGACAATATTTCCTCGGGCCCGAGGATGTCGACATAAACGGGTAGGACTGTAATAGTGTTTTCTGTCTGTCAACCTGTCTGCCCATTCACACTTCTTGTAACCAGTTTAACTAAGAAACCTATATGCATAGTCTGATACCATTCTGTAGGTGGATTGCCTATTACATGCAGTGTGTAAATGTTTCATCTATTCAGGTTAAATTTTGATGGAGTTATTCCCATTTTTAGTCAATTTTTAATCTCGTGTGTGGCAGGTCCATGTAACCAGCATACTTCAGGAACTGTTCAACATATTCTTTTGTCATTTTCTGTGTACATTGTCCCATAGGCCTAGATGTTGATTTTGTGTTTTTTTTCCCCATCAACTTCATCTTCGATATAACTTAAGAGCATCTCAATTAATTCCGCATCTTTACGTGGGAAATAGCTCTAGAACCATTGAAATTACAGTCCAGTTGGTATAATATTGTCTGATAGACTTACATGTGCCTTTTATGGGTTTAGTCTAAAGTAAAAAAAACTATTTCTCCTGAATTTTCATCATCCTGACTTTGGTTTCTATATGCTGTTGCGCATTGATGAGACCGTAAATGAGTTAAATTTTTTGCCAGCATTCCTTGTCATCATTTAGAGGAGTTATGTCCCCTGAGTGACCTTTCTTCCAATTTCTTATGTTTAAGGCCCTGCCAAGTTAATTGTAATAAGCAGGGAACTTTGAGACACCCATCGTTGATATAGGGCATATATACTTACACAGAACAGTGGATATTTTTAAGTACTAATATGATTTACCATTAATTACTGATTATAACATTCAAATCAACCCCTACAAATGAAGTTTGGGGTAGGGTATACTCTCCATCTTTTTCTATCACATTTTATATGAACTCTCTGTGATATCATGAAACAGCATGCTTCATGATTAAACATTGTGTCCTGTAAAAATGGAGTCTGTGTGAGTTAATACAAATTGTAATCAGTCATGCTCTTGTTCTCAACAACCAGCTGAGCTAACTGCATCATGTCAAGTGTCCCATATAAGATTCAGCTTTGTCAGATTAGTACTTTTGGAGTTATCTCCACATTTTTCAAAAAGAGTATTGTCACTTCAACTCTTGCATCATTGTTCCATGAGCACTTGTTTACTGACATGATATTTTTGTATGATGGTGCTAAAATGGTAAATAGAGTCAGAGGTAAATATTGATTTTAATCCATACAGTCTGGTTTGTTGTAGAATAGAACATGTTTTCATTTAAGGCCATTGGCCCAAGCACAGAATTATACAATAAAGAAAATATAAAATTGGGATAGACATATTGGTATTTTCTCAGTATACAGTATGGTGGTAAGTCATATAATCATATACATATGACAGAATATATATAATTACATAAATAGTAAAGTATTTTTCATTAGCTTAAAGGAAAAATATATAAGTTGTGCAGTTTTTCTGATTTAATCCGCAGATTTATTGCAAAGTAAATTGCAAAATATTTCATAAGATGGGTATTTGTAATAGCACTTTGGAAGAAACTGAAATTAATTCTGAGTATTTTGGGCATTTTAATAGTAAATGGAATTCATCTTCAATTTCCCCACTATTACATAAATAACATATTACATGCCTTATCACATTTTTTTTGTCTACCCGCAACTTTATGAATAGGAAGTTCTCCTAATCGAAAGAGAGTGTACAGTCATCTTATTTTGCTATTGTCAACAACAAACAAGTATTTTATCATTCTATAAGATTTTTATAATTCATAGCGCCATTCTTGTAAGTTACAATCCATTGACTCTTGTCTAAATTGCACAATAAATAAATCAACATAGCCTATCTACCCTGTGTGTGCGTGCGCGCACGTGTGCGTGCATGTATGAGATTTGGATTTTTGACGTAGCTTTTACCAATTTTTCAGTCATATTGCAATGATGTATGCAGTCTTCCAAGAACTGCTGATTGAATTTCTCTACAGATTTTCTATTCTTTTATCCCCAAATCTCAGATGAATAGAGGAGAACGTGCTGAATACGAACATCAAATGATTTGAACACAATGTTTGGTGATGGAGATCAGAGCTTTCTTAATAATTTATTTACTTAAATTAAAGCTTTATTGGCTTGTATAACAAGTCTTTCAATCGCTTTTGACCAATTCAATCTGTTATAAAACATTAGTCCCAGATGTTTTAATAAGTTAAAATTTTGATATTCTTATTAAAACAAGTCCACTTTTCAGACTTCTTAAATCTATCACCATTTCTATAAAAAATTACTCTTATCCATGTTTACAGAAAAAACATTTTTCACAAAAGAGCTCCAGTGTGTATCTTTCTTTTAATTTGAAAACAGTATCAGCAAAAATACACAAGTCATCAGCATAGAGCAACAGAATCATATTAAATTACTCACCTTTAGAGATCAATGACATCTCACCTCTGTGTCAATTTGAATCTTGGGCTTGGCCAGATTCTTCCTCCATCAGATAATGTATCGCCCATAAGTGCTGAAAAATGGTTTTAAACCCATAACAACAACAACAACATCATTATCAACAAAGATTTCAGTTCCAACAGTTTCATTCATTATTGTTAATAAATCGTTTAAAAACAAAGATAAATGTAAGGACTTATTATACAATCTTGTTGCACTCCAAGCTTACATTCCCTTAGTTGATCATGAGCAGTCTTTACAGTTCATTTAATGGCTGAATATATATATATATATATATATATATATATATATATATATATATATATATATATATATATTTTTAAAATAGCATTCTGCCATTCATACCATTTGTAATAATACATAACACAGCCTCTTGCTATCCACTGAATCAAGTACCTTTATATAATCTATGTGTAAAAATAGAATCTTCCTCTTGTTTTTTTTAAAGATATTTTTGTACCACATATTGTAAATATAAACATATTATCCACTGTCAATTAACCTGCCTGTAATCCCACCTGTTTTTCAGGAATAACATACTGTGATATCTTTATTGCACTTAAAAATTTATCCAGGAAGTCCATCTTCACTGGGGATTGCTCCAGTGGCCTATGTGGTTAAATCATCCACATCAGATGTGGGAGGTCATGGGTTTGAACCCCAGCTGCATCTTACCAAAGATTTATAAAAATGGTACTGGCAGCTTCCTTGCTTGGCGCTCAGCATTAAGTGGTTAGTGTTAGGACTGGTCAGCCTGGTGTCAGGATGATGTGACTGAGTGGGACATGTTGTTACATGTCTGTGGCATGATGCCCCAGTGCTAACATTACTGTAAACTGCCACACTGCAGACATTGTAGCAATATGCTTTTGTACCTAAATTTATATCATCCAAAGCAGTATTATTTTCATATAATATTTTGTTTAGGCCATCAACCCTATCGTCCTTCTTTTTTGCTGTATTAAGCTTTAATTTTACTGTACATGTATTTGACATTTGCTTTATAAATACAAATGGTTCATTGAAAGTCATTCAGAATTTAACCTATTTTCTGACATTACGATATATCGATCATTCCATTGGTGACACGTTTTATTATATTATGGAGATTTGAACTGTGTTTTTCATATTATTCTACTTTTAGGATTACAGAAGTCAATACACTATACAGATCTACTTTTACTTATTATAGATCCATCTTTGAACATGGGTCAACCAAGAAAGCCCCCACCTTCCAGAAAGCGTTTTGTGGCCCCTGAGACTGGAAAGGCAGAGGGGCTAGATGAGGAGTACATGTTCACATCACGCAGTGGGAAAACCAACTCAGACATCCCATACACGACATCAGATGAAGAGCAAGGATTTGGTTGGGACTTGGGAGCAGAAACTGATGAATCTGGTAAATGTGATGTGCAATTTTATCTTACCTGACCTGTGTAAGCATGCTGACACAAAGTTAACACTTTTTCATCTTCCCTATGTAAGTTTGCTGAGACAAAGTTATCACTTTTTCATCTTACCTGTGTAAGCTTGCTGAAACAAAGTTATTACTCTTTTGTCTTACCTGTGTCAGCTTGGTGAGATGTAGTTATCACTTTTCTGTTTTACCTGTGTAAGCTTGGTGAGATGCAGTTATCACTTTTTGTCTTACCTGTGTAAGCTTGGTGAGATGCAATAATCACTTTTTGTCTTACCTGTGTAAGCTTTGCAAGCCATAGTTACGACTTTTTGTCTTACCCGTGTAAGCATGGTGTGACATAGTTATCACTTTTTATCTCACCTTTGTGAGCTTAGTGTGACATAGTTATCACTATTTTGTCTCACCTGTGTAAGCTTGGTGAGATATAGCTATCACTTTTTGTTCATCTGTGTAAGCTTGGTGAGACACATGAATCACATTTTGTCTTACCTGTGAAAGCTTAAGATAAGATAAACTATGATTTATTTATATTTGGCATGATTTGAAACAAGAATTCAACATTAGCTTCCATGAATGTTTATACCAACATGACATTAAAAGCCCCAGTAAAGACATTAAACATGATATGCAAGACATACCAGCACAGCTTCATTCAGTGGGACAAAATACACAGCGCATACTTAAATATAAGCAAGTAAAACATTAAAAAGTTAATTTAGTATTTAGTTAACTTAAAGACCACATGTTAGAATTAGGACCTGAAGGTAGAAATATGGGCCAGCAAAAATTGGAGCAAAAATCAGACAAGGGAGCTACAATGAAACAAAACCTTTGTTTCTTCATATGAAATTCTATTTATTGGTCATAACTTACATCAGTTTCTTACAAGCTGGTAGCAAAGGAACCAAGCAAAATGCAAACTATCTGCATGAAAAGCTTTGTTTCACTTATAGGGTTCATGACAGAAAGTTAGTTCCAAAGTTTATGATTTAAAATTGCTAAATTGGCACACAAAGGTTTGCACAAGGATGAGCAGAAAGTTTGCTTTAACTTCTGTAAAATCACATTATCAGTATTTCACAAATATGAAAATTTTTAAAAAATTTAGTTTTGACCTTATTGTTTCTGTACATGTCACTGTTTTTTTTACAATAAAGAATCTTGTTTATTTTGAATCTGTAGTAATACTAGAATGTATCCACCTTCTTGTGCAAAAACTGATGACATAATACACCATGATTAACTGATACATGTGATGTGTGTTGAAACCAATTGGGGCAATGTTTAAAATGATCTTTCAGAGATTGGATATACTGAAATAAACATTAAAAAAAACTTTATTAGAAAAAGCTGTTTATTGACAATTATTTCCAACACATTTATTAAGCAAGTGTTCAGCCGCTTAAGCACACACACACTTTGTCGATCTCTATCCTATATTTAATTTTTCAATGGTCCCTTTGTAACTCATGCCATCACATATGCCACCCCATTGTGTGCAAGTTATATCAAGACAGAGGTGTATATGACCACAGTTGTTGCATTGGAGACCTATATTTTTGCAATGCTGCCAGATGAGGAATACCTTGACCACAATCATATCCAAAAGTTTGACATATCTGTCTTACATGGTGTAGAAATGGTTGTGTAGATCATTACACAAACACATCCATGCATTCATGGACTGGTATGATTACATACTTCTCAACTTAAAAAGTATGATAATAATTACATGCTACAGAATCTTTTGATGTTCACTGCTGTAAGTATAAATGATCATATGTTTATATAGTTACAAAGTTTTAGGCTTCACTCTGGGTTTTTCTTCCATTCTGTAGCTAGGTTCCCAGAACCATAATGTTTGTTCATTAGTAGCTGCATCTGCAGGCAGTATTTCCACATCTAATGATAATAAATGCACATTTAGCAAAAAGCAAGTTAATTTATTTTATCATTAGTTCTTAGCATACTTTATGAATTTAAAATATGTCTAGTTATCTTTATAGGTAAAGTAAAGATTGTTTATGATATTTCACAGGGGATAGATTTTAAAACATAATAACCAAGAAACATTATATCCAATTGCATTGCTTAGTTTTCAAAATGTTATATACTTGTGCATGTTGATGGGAATGATTATTGTCAGAACTCATATGTAATAGTAGTCAAAGTTTTAAACAAAATGCATTTTATGCATGTTATCATGATGAAGAAAAAAGATAAAACAGTAATTTTTATCATCAGATTAAAGTGTCAACATACTGCATGAACCAGCTGGTGAATGATACAAATCACTTTTATATGGAAACATTTTTCTTCAGTTGATTAATGACTGCCATATATACTCACTTAAAAGTTGAGTCCAACTGCAAACTACACAGACCCAGATCTTCCATTGCATAATGCACTGGCCAATCTGGGTCTGTGCAGTTTGTTGGTAGTAATCAGTAGAACAAACAACATAGACCCTGATATGCAGATGCATTATGCATTGTTTGCAGTTTGACTTGACTCATAAGTGAGTATATACCATACTAAAGTTGTAGTTTATTTTTTGGATGGACATAAATTGTCAGTAGTCATCAGTTTTTTTATTAATCAGAGATTTTTTTCATGTTTTTCAATGACATGCACATAAAGAATATAAGTTGTGTCACACTGAATTTGTATTAATGGCTCATACTAAATCATCACCCTCATTACTTCCAGTAGCAGAGCATTCTTACTTGGTAGTATCACAGATGTGTGTGTTACTATCAGAATTAACATAACTCAAGAAATCAAAATCCTTGTTACCAGACCCATCTCTCTTGAAACAGTTACAACCATGGCTTTTTTCATGTTTACACCAAACAGTTCCAGTCATTACAAGTGGCAACTCAGACAAATTTGACATATGCATTCTTATTATTTAAAGCTTTTTGTCTGAAGAGAAACTTTTTCTTTTTCTGACCAGCAGATTTTCAGCCATTTTCACAATACAGAATTTAAAATGAACATAATAGATTTACTTAAAGCTGTACTTATTTTGTTGGCATACATGTATAGAATGATAGCTAAAGGATATTTTAAAATTATTATAGTGCCTTTGGTCTGTTTGTCTGGATGGCTGACTTTCTTACCAGGTATCCCTAAACTGTGGGTGTATTTTCACCAAACTTGGTAATTAGTGGTCCATATGGTAACCAATTGCAAGAGAGGAATTACCCGGTACTCTTGGCTCCCTCCCAAGGGGTGTAGATGACATGTGATCAAAAGTCAAATGAAGAAAAATTTCAATAACTGTGAAATTTTGCATTGCTTTTGTTAAATAATTTTGTAAATATAATCATAGCATGAATAAAAAGCATGGATTTATGCAAGTTTTTTTTGGCCAGTTAACAGGAAAACAAGATGGAAATTCAGTTTGATTCAGTTAACAGTAAAAGTACTTGGATATTGAGTTATTTTGTGCCCTTAAATCAGGGTATGTTTTAAAACTGACAATTTTTTTTATACCCTCACATTTGGAGAATAGGTAGGATTTTTTTTTTGTAAAAGGGGATGTATTGTAAAAATAAAAGTTAGGGTTGAAAATATGATGCTTAAATCCCCCAACTGTGCATACTAGAATAGACCCTAAATGCTTATGTACAATTTACATTTTTGCATGCCTAGATGTAATGTTAATTTTGACTTGTCAAAGTTCATACCATCTGATCATGCTTCATGTTGGCTGTTTGCAATGCTTTGGATCAAAAGCATAGAAGATAATCTGTTTAATATCTGGTGTTATGCAAACATGCCTAATTTTGCTGCATTCATTTTATAGTGTAATAACAAGATCTACATTTATTTTATTTTCTTCCATTTAAGATGATAACTACAACAACAAGAGGTTCCGATGTGTTTACTGCAGAAGACGATTTACAATAGACAGACTGGTTAGTAAAAGTTGAGAGGAGAATTTTGTTTTTCCAGCTTTAAAAAATGCAAGACATAGGTATCACTCATTATCTTGGTGCCTTTGAAAATGGTCAGGATTTTGGTGAAAGTTTTGTTGTGTAGTCATAACTTTCAAATGTTTTGCGGTAAAGGCATTACACTTATGCTATAGAATCAGTAAAATCTGCTATTGTAGATCCATACAGTCATATATCTCCATCTGATTCTCAGGCAGAGTCAAGGTCGTCTGTAGGTTTAGGTTACATGCCTTCCCAAGGTCATTTTTGTGCCATAACTTTGGATTAGCAGTATTAAGCTTCACATGACTTTGTGGATAGCTTGCAGTTGGGGTAAGGAAAATGCACGTGGATTTTGATTTAAAAATATGAAAGGTGAACTGCAAGAAGGAAAATAGTTTCTGCACAGCAACTTTAGTTTTGCAATCACAGACCGGGACTAAACTGTGTGGTTGGCTTATAATTAGAGTAAGGAAAAAACAAATGGATTTTGGGGTCAAAGGTCAGGGTCACTTTGGCCAAAAATGATTTCTACACAGAATCTCCTGAATCAGTTCTCAGCCAAATACCTTTATCAAAGTTTTTGGTTGGCTTTTGCTACAGGTAAGAAGCCTATTGATTTTAGACTGAAAAGGTCAAATATCAAGGTCACTTTGGCTGAAAGAGGAGCTGTGGTAACATGATCAAACTTTGTGAAGTACTTTCACTTAAGGTTGTTGTTGTTGTAGGGTTTAACACTATTTTTCAGCACAAGATAGGCTGTACATGGCAGCCAGTATAAGTGGTGGAGGAAGAACCTGGGAAAACCCAGAAAAGAACCACCAACCCACGAGAAGCTATTGGCAAGCTTTCTCACATACCCACATTGGCCGAACCCGAGACTCAAACCGACACAGACAGAGGTGAGATGGCATTTATCCGTAATGGAGAGCACTTTAGACCACTGTCCTTCTGACCCATATGTAAGGTCAAGGTCATTTGAAAATGAAATGTATCTGTGTCAGGCTCAGGGAAGGTGAAACAGTTCATTGAGATGTTTGTTTTTCTTTCATATTGGTTACACATACTGTAATGTCCATGCCAAGATTTAATCTGGTACTCTATAATCATGAGTTTTATTTTGATAAAACCAGCACTATTGTGTCTATGGATTCTGCCATTCTTATGCCTACTTGTCTTTTGATCACACATTTATGTTAGTCTATGAGGTTGTTTGTCTGTCCATTCATTTGTCTGTCATCTGTTTTTTGTGAGCAAAGTATGCATCAAGAAATAATTATCTCTTGATTAATAATTTAGCATGGGATGCATTATTACTTGCACTAATATGATTTCTCAGATTTTGCACATGTATCAGATGTTTGCATGAGTATAAGCTATGCCAGTAATACATCACTCCTTCATTATAATGGCAGCACTGTTCCTGTTATAAGGCTTTTCATATAACACTGTTCCTGTTATATGGCTTTTCATATGACACTGTTCCTGTTATAAGGCTTTTCATATACACTGTTCCTGTTATAAGGCTTTTCATATGACACTGTTCCTGTTATAAGGCTTTTCATATAACACTGTTCCTCTTATATGGCTTTTCATATGACACTGTTCCTGTTATGAAGCTTTTCATATAACACTGATCTGTTATAAGGTTTTTCATTATAACACTGTTCTGTTATAAGGTTGTTCATTATAACACTGTTCCTTTTATAAGGTTTTTCATTATAACAGAGTTCCTTTTACAAAGGAAGTATAGCCATGGAACTCATTTCATTATGTAGTGGTCAAATTGCATCTACACTGCCCTTCATTATAAGGCAGTTTCACTGTAAAGCTGTGTACTCGGTGGCTTCTGTGGACACCATTATGAGGGTACACAATATCATGTACTTCATTATAAGGTGGTAACACTATTATGTGTACATGCATACATATATAACTAGTTTTCTTATAAATCATTGTAAGGCTTATTTGCAACAACACTGGCAAAAAACACATCAAACACCAGTTGTAGCTTGCCTGACATTCTTTCATATAAAACCCGCTTAGATTAGCAAAGAATAACAATGGCTGAATATTTAAAGTTTTATTTTTGTTTTGCTCTCTTATTGTATGTAGAAATGTAATAGTAAATGGCCTGAAGTAAGTTCCCAGTGGATAATAATAATATAGACTTCTAAAGTAATTCACCCCCTGTGGGATGAGGGATGTGGAATAGGCCTGATGTGCCCTTCTTTATATTGAAAGTAGTGACTAAAGGAGGCAGGAGTTATAGTGGCTGAGTAGTTATCATACTGGACTCACGATTGAAAAGGTTGCATTTTTTAATCCCAACATCAGCCCAGGTCAGCTACCAACATGGTGCATCCTTGGACAAGGCATTATACTCTGATTTCCTCGTCACTAAATAACCTACATATGTTGTTGAAAAGAGTGATTCTGTTAAAATTTAAGAAATTGAAATGACCAATGCTACACTATGGTCATTGATAGATTAAGAGGATAAAAACCCCAACAAATGATGATAAATATTGAAATGAATTATGAAAATATTGTACTGTCAAATGCACAATTATGATCTAAGTATATTTTCTTTTATATATCTATATATATATATATATATATATATATATATATATATATATATATATAAGCCATGCTGAAACAGTAAATACAACAGATCCCTGTATTTAAGCACTGTTATTGACATTAACTTTTCAAAAGTATACTTTACTTCCTTGAATTGATACAAGGACACCCCTCCTCCTTTAAGTATAACCCCTTATCTCCTGACAAAATATTTTGCCATGTTCTACTTGATATTTCTTGCTATATTTCTCCCATCTTAAATTTATAAGCAAAGTTTTAATGAAGATATGTGTTTGCAGTTCACATTTCTGTACTGTACAGAAGGGGACAAAGTGTTTTCAATATTCTTCTTCCCTCTTTCTCACTCATTAGCATTTTTCCCAGTTTATTGCTTAAATGATATGTCGAAATCCCTGTTTCAGTGTTTTGAAGGATGTGTAATGGTTTGATCATTTCTAATATACTTTGAGAAAAAAAATTAGAATAAGTAGTAGTTCCTACTTGGAAAGCTTGTTATAACATTTTCTGGTTTGACAGTGTAATAGTATAATCAGTAGATCTGCATTTTCTGCATATTTCTTTTTTAGAAATTAATAAAAAGGAAAGCAATAGCTCTCATGATGTTTTTGATTATAATATGTGATGCAGTCAGTAATTTTTGACATCAGACTAATTAATTTGGACAGTAAGTTGTACAAATTTGATTGTAGTAAATTTTACTAGAGAAATGGATTTTTAATCTACACACAATGTTCTAAGAAAGCATACAGATTTACATTTTGAAGATATTCTCCATGTTTAACCTGTAAGTATAACTCTGATAAAGATACAAAGAGGAACAAGAGTTACAGTACTTGACTACTGATAACGAACTGCATGTTATTTTTGTTATAATGAAGGTCTGTGTTAATTCCACTCTTTAAACATTTAAGGTTTGATTGTCTTGAAACAGCTGATTTATACCCCCTCCCAAAAATATTATCTAAAATAATTCGATTTTTCTGCATAATAATGTTACAGTAAATGCATGAGAATTACACCACCATTTATGTAACAAATGGTTATTGCATGAGTAATGTTGGCTGTGGGAACTTATTTATAACCACTACTCCTGACTCTAAGCATTTTCATGTATGGACATTTCAAATCATTATTTTGAAACTTTATTTGCATTCAGGCAAATCATGAATCAGGCTGTGCCAAAAGACATGGTTACTGGACTTTTAGTGATGATGAAAATGAGGAAGAGGAGGAAGAAGATGAAGACCAGTTTTCACAAGCTCCTGGAGACTGGAGACAGACACATGAAGATCTGATCAGACATATTCGCCAAGCCCGGAGAGAGGCCAGGGCACGTAAATGGGCAGAGGCTGAATGGAAGAAAGAAGGTATCAGTGCTTATATTGTGGCAGCCTTGATTGTGAAAATTGTGTTGGATATTGTTGATTGATGATGATGATGATGATTAGTGGACTTGCTGCTATTATAATAGGCTTACAGATTACTTCATAATAAACTCCCAGAATAAACCATATTTATCTTTGAATATCTGTCTTTGAAATTTCAGATATTTGATATATTCCTCTGATCTTCATGGTCAGCATTATCAAATATTGTTTCATATTCCATTCCAATTCCTTTTACAATGTGTGTGTATATATATATATATATATATATATATATATATATATATATATATATATATACAACTGTCAATTTCTATACCTGTATGGGCCTCCACATCTATAGAAAAATAAATGAATTGTAACATCAACATTTATTTATAAGTTGAAAAGGTTTATTTTACTCAATGTTTAAGATATAGGTCAATGCAGTCATGTTGGCACATGTACTCAAATTAAATTCAATATTAATTGTTGTTATAAAATTTAATATTAATATAGTTTAGTCAAAGCTTATTCAAAATGCTGATCGTTGAATGCTTTGCACCTTTAATATCACGAAAACACTTCCAGATGAAAATTATTCATCACGATGGACTTTTATAGTGGTGATGAGGTACTAAACTGGGTCAAGAAAAGAAAACATCAGGTCTGTCGTAACAAATAACAGGGTAGTACAAATTTTTTCAACATGCACAGCTTTGATTGTGACATCATAGTGCACAACATTCAATTTTTACTGGGTCACACCTTTAAGTTGACCTTGTCCAAAAATGTATACAAACTTTAACATTGATTTTTGTCATATATATTTCTCAAAGCATATAAATAATGACCTTCCAAAAGAATGTGGATGTGTGAGGATTCCAATAAAGTGAAGAATTGCCATTTAAAGGTATTTGTAATCGGATTCTAAAATATGACACCCATTATTGAAATAGTTGGTGCTGAACACATGCATGACCTGATTGCTTTGAACTATAGCCAACTTGCAGAATATGCAGAATTCACCTTTACATCTGTCTGCCATATTTTTGTTTCTAATTCACAGCTTTACGACCTTGTAAAAGAAAATAAACATTGACCAACAGAGGGTGTTTGTTTAACATAATGTTAATATCAAGAGATGAAAGTTAGTGCCATTATGTGCTGGGGACATTGAAAATGAAGTTGATGCAATGAGGTATATGCATTCTCAGTGAGATTCAAATAGCTCTTGCATTTTTGGGCAACTGGCATGACTTTTGTGTTACCGTAGGACCAGTGTTATGACTACTTTGTTACTGTAGGACCAGCGTTATGACTACTGTGTTACGGTAGGATGAGTGTTATGACTACGGTGTTACTGTTGGGCCAATGTTATGACTACCATGTTACTGTAGGACCAGTGTTATGATTACTGTGTTACTGTAGGACCAGTGTTATGACTATGGTGTTACTGTAGGACCAGTGTTATGATTACTGTGTTACTGTGGGACCAGTATTATGATTACTCGGTTACTGTAGGACCAGTGTAATGACTACTGTGTTACTATAGGACCAGTGTTATGATTACTGAGTGTACAGACCTATCATATTAATTTTTTACAGAGCGTCGGATCACATGTGAATGGTGTGGGAGAAAGTTTAATCAAGTGGCAGCTAATCGACACATCCCTATATGTAAGACACTGAACAAGGCTACAGGACCAGCATTTGCCTCAAAATCCAAAACAACACCCAAAGACAAAGCATGGGACAGAGCAAAAGAGGTTACTTAAATGCTAGCAATAAAATCTAGAGCTAGAATCAGATAAAATTTTATGATAGCTAACTGGCTTCTCATAACTGATTAATTTGTCCACTGATGTTTTGCCAAAACCCAGTTATTTTCAAATATTATGAAGTTAAGAATTGCATGGATGGTGTAGAAATGAATTTTGACCAAAATTGACAACAGGAATCAAAATATATTAATTGGTTATTCCACTGCTCAACCAAATTAATTAACAAGAATCAGCAGATATAAAATCTAATGGACCAAGTTTTCTAAGTGATGAATTAGAATGCATTTTCATCGTACACTAATTCATGACATATGAGATAAATATATCATAATTTATACTTTACAGTCTTTTTTCTTAGTATTTATTTCACTGACATCTAAAGGTGAAAATAGATCTTAATCTGGAAACAGTCATCACTATAATAGTAAACTTGAAGTGTCTAATTACTTGATTCTTGGTCTTAAAAAGATGGTGGTATATACTTTACAAAAAAGAATCTAATTATGCCCTACCACTAGTTGTATACACATTTCGTTGAAAACCACACAGACTGGAACCTCTCTGTAACAAGCTCAGATTTGTCGAATTTTTCCAGAAATACTAGATTACTATTAAAAAGTGACTGATAAGTGAATAAGGACTTTTTAGTATTTGAAAAAAAGCACATAGGATGTTCAGTATTTGTATAGCAGAAAAAGCAAAAGAAATCTAAACCTTTCAAGCACATAATTTATAACTAGCTTATAAGTCAGTCTAACTGCAAACAACATAGTGCACTGGTAGATCAGGGTCTGTTTGATTGTTTACTGATTACTCCTTGCAAACTGCATACTTAGACATAGATCTGCTGGCCCATTATGTGATGGCAGATCTGGGTCTGTGCAGTTTGCAGTTGGACTAGACTAATAAGCATGTACTTATGGTAATCTTTGATTTTGACTATAAATATTTTCCTAATTACATGAATATTTCCAATACTGATCAGTCTACCCTATTCTAAGTCTAGCTTCTTATCCTTTCTTTAATCAAGCATATTCATGTATACTGTTAAATTTGAATGTTACTCATAAATACAAAAACTTGAAACAAAAGTATTGAATAAATTTTACTAATAATAAGTGCATATCATAAATTATTCTCTAATTAGAAACATAAGTATGTATGGTTTATATCCAGATTTACAGTATTTATTTTAATCTTAATGTTTATTTTTGCTTTTGTTTAAGATGAAATTTTGCTTTTTTATGATTTATTTGGTCTCTATGGTTATAAACAGGCAGCTGTTAAATGGTAGCTGAATTAATTTATCTGTCATTGTCTTTAATAGTATTTTCATACATTTTTCTCTTTAATTATGTATTTAGTATATCCCCTAGTACTTATTAATAGCAAAATTATTTCATGATTAATTGGCAATACAAGGCAAGAAAGATAATTTGTTACTATCCTTCTCTGGGTTAAATTATCTGATTGTGTTATGAGTCTATGCTTTTAAAATAAGTAACAGATAAAGAGTGAAGACAACAAGCTTTGTATAATTTAACAAATAATTTAAATCCCAAGAATACAAAAGTGAAAAATGAGAAAAAAGAACTTAGGGTATTTTGAATTAAATTAAAAAATAATCCAAGAATTAAAGACACAAGTCCTAGTAATAAAAAGTCCTGAACAAAACTCAGTTCAAGTCCCAAAGAGATCCAAAATTGAAGGCGATGATGTGTCTGTCATAGCCTACAGAGTACTGATGTGTCAACAGTCTCTTGTTGCATCACAGAAATATTATTCCAGGTTTGAATTCAGTATAAATTCCAATGAATATCTTTATCCAAGAATTTTATCAGAGCACTTTTGTATTTCCAGAGAAAATAATCAATAAATTTGAAGAAAATAAAATTCAGCCCAAACTGGTCACAACATAATACAACTTAAAGTTATAAAATCCTTACAGTCACAAGATAATATAGTTCTCTGCTTGACCTCAGGTCACAATTAGCATTTTCTAAGAACAACCATTACCTAATGGAAAATAATCTAAAATGATCTAAGGAGTCTTGATAGGTTACTGTATTTGTATGGGAAAATATGAACGAGTTTTTCGGATGGCTATACTGCACGACCTTGGGAGTGCAGTATATCCATCTGACAAAACGAGTTCATATTTTCCCATACAAATGCAGTAACCTTTTTATTATATGCTCATTTTCTTATTCTACCTAAGGCTTAAATATACCAACAAAAAACCCTGCAAGAAACAGAGTAACTGAATGTATGCCGTATTCCAAACTAAATAAACAAGCATAGATGCATCATTACACAACAACATTATTAATGTGCACGTAACTCCGCCCAGATAAATTTGAAGTTGGTCACACGCTAGATGTAAGTTTCGAAAGTAAATGGCGTTTGGTCAACTTAAAATTGAATTTGGAGTCATATTTTGAATGACTGCGCATTGCAACAACTTTTCCATTTGATCTGAAATGAATACGTTTTGGTATTTTTGTCGATTCGATGCAATTTTGTGATTATGATCTGGATTTAGTAACTTACAGCGTCTTTGGAAATTCTACATGAAATACATCATATTGAAGCAGCAAGGCAGAAGTATGTTGACATCGGCATGCGTGTTTCAGTTCTGCCATTGAATGATTCAAATCATAATGTGGGGAAAATATGAAGTCTTTCAATTGCAATTATCGAAAAGACGCTGTGGAATTTAATGTTTATTTCATTTTGAGTGCAGTAAGGAGGATGTAATTGCACTTGGAATATACTCAGTAGTCGAAATTACAGTACAGTTTCGAAATGTGTAATCAGCCTTGAGAACCCATTACATGGCTCATGTAATTCGGATTTGCAGAACTAAGAAAGTACATTTTGAGGATATTCAGGATGTAAAATTGTAAGTATATTTTTGCCATTTTTATTACCAGCTAAAGACAAGTTTATGTCTTATAACTTGCATGTTATTGTAAGGACCCTGTCTGGCGTCTATAGCTAGCCTAAATCTGAAACATTGTATCAAAAAAGTTAACGTGGAATGTGCCAAAGCTGCTGATATGTGGCAGTCCATGAAACATTTGCTTTAGTTCATTCAGAAAAATACTGTTTATTTACAATAGAAAGTAGTTCCTTTATTCGCATGCATTCAGTATGAATTCAGCGCGAGGGTGCAATATCGGGAAATACTGAACGATTCTGACAATGTAAAGTTAACGGAGAAAAAAATGAGCATATAATAATGTTTATTTACAACATAGTAGCCTACAAAATTCACTTAGGAATCTCCAAAACCCTGACCCTGATCAACATATTTACGTCTTCTTATTTGCCTGATTAATAATCCTGATAAGAAGCTCATACACATAGAGAATAATGAAGCTATTATTAGTTGTTTATGTAAATGAAATTTAAAAAAGTCAATTAGGTCAAGCAGAAATGAACTCATTTTTGGACAAGGTCAAGTCCAGCAAACAATGTTACATTACAATAACATGTAATGAAGTAAAAATTTTTAAAACTAACAGACAAACAGTTAAATTAAATATACATAGCAGTTGTTGACCATTCCACCTTGGATGCAGAATATTGCAGGTTCGAACCATGGCCGAGTCATACCAAAGAGTTATAAAAAAAATGGTAATAGCAGCTTTCTCACTAAGCACTCAGCATTAAGAGGTTAGTGTTAGGACTGGTTGGCCAGGTGTCAGAATAATGTGACTGGCTGGAACATGATGCTATATGTCTGTGGCATGATGCCCCAGTGCTAGTATCACTATAAACTGCCACACTGCAGACATCATAGCGATATGACTGAAAAATTGTTAAAGCTATATCAAAAATCCAAATCACACACACACACACACATCTCATTGTTATTATTTGTTTGGTATTTTTGTGCTCACTTTTCAACAGTTCATTGGCAGCATTATGTTATTTATTTTAGTAATTCACAAGAATCAGAGGTATTTTGGAATTTTTATACATGTACTATGAGGAAAATTAGAAACAAAAGTCTTTAAACTGGAAGAAATCCTTGGTCTTTCTATGTTAACTTGTATCAAATTATATGCTAACTTTATTAAATGTACAACTCTGACAGTGATGACGAGGAGAACTGACCTTACATTCACCTATCTACCCTGTGCTGAAATAAAAAGTTATTTGGTTTCTTATTGTTTCTTCGGGCCACAACACATTTTTTCATGATTTTTATCCACAGTTTTTAGCAGGGATATTGTGATGCCCTCCATCTGTCTGTCCGTAACCACAGCCCTTCCTAAACCACTGAGTGAAAATTGACCAAACTTGGTACATAGGTTGCATATATGAAATCCATCTACAAGAAGGGTATTTTATTTGTGTCTATCACTGGGGTTCTTCTTTGTGGGGTTAAAGGTCAGAGATGCAAAATTGCAGTTAGTGATTATTTTGAATATATTTTGCCAAACTTTAAATATGCACTTAGAGCATGGGAACATGTGTAATATTTCTTAATGTTCAGTGGTCATTGTTCATACCTGTTTATGATGTTGACTTTTTTTATGACATCATCACATTAAGTTGTTAGCATTATGCAGTTGAAAAGGCATTTGTACAGTTCTAAAGCAAATAAAATTTGAATTTATTTTTCTAAATCATGTTTGGATTTGTGTTTCTATTGATATGAAATTTTATGCATTTTCATATTGACCTCTATTTCACATCAGTTGATATCAGGTTTACTGGTTCATAATACTTTATATTCACTGCAACAAAGGTCTATTATTGTATGTTATCATATGTTATTTAGATTAGCAAATGCTTGTAATATTTTTTATTATTACATGATATAGTAACAGCTCATAACATGCACTTCATATTCATTTCTCTTAACCATATTTTCTTTTATGGTATCTTGAAACTAGACTTTTCACATGGCTCTATGACATCTCTGCGATATGATGGTCTTTAACAAATGTTCATTGATATTCGTTACCGATAGAAGGAACTTCGGTAAAAACTTCGTAGAAGTGAAACTACAAAAATATCAATCACTATCTCATTTTTCTATATTTTCTGCAGTCATTCATCCTAAAATTATATTGAAGCCTTGAAAGAACATAAATTAACATGTGAGGTGTATCTCAATTATCCAGTGAAATGACTACGTATATGTTGCTTCATCTCATCAGCTAATGAAATCATTTTCCTAAATTTTGAGACAGCCTCATTCAAGTTACAAGACAAACCGTTCTTCCCCAGACCCTTGTATGGCAGAGTTATCATGAAGCCACACAAAAGGTTTTGTTGAAAAAAATGGTACTGTTTTATTGAATAAAATATTCTCTTTCATGTGATAAATTGAATGTCATATATGTGCTTATTTTGAATGAAATTTAAGAAACTTATTGAATAACATCAGTCTTTTGCAAGCCTTAAATTTAAAATGAGCACTTATTAAAGATCCTGTTTATGTTTCTAGTTGCTTGAACCAGTTGCATACATTTTCATTTCAGTACTATTTTGGTCCATTTTTACAAGTATTTCACACTTCTTTTGGGACTGTTTTATACCTTAAGCTAATAAGTTCTCTATGACCTGTTTTTCTAGTATTCCAAGCACATACCAAAACCTAAAAAGAAGTCTGGAGAAGAGCCAAATTCCCCTCGTACCAGAAAAACAGGTTCCACTTTCCCTGACTTGGGATCTTCTAGACACTCATCATACAGTATGTCTTTTGCCTCTAAATTCTAAAGTATTCTTTTTAAACGTTACAGGTCAGGGTTTAACATATCTTGCCCAAGGCCCAGGGGCTATGATTATGCTTGGTCTGGGCTACCATATGTTCAATTTAGGTAGCCCAGCAAACTACCAATACTTATATAAATATTCAGACCCTTAATTTTCCCAGACACCATATTTTCAGAACAATAATATTTAACTGTACATAGAATTTTTGGAATCAGATATGTTGCTTAAACCAGAGGAAATTTTTTAAATTTATGTTGGAACATAAATTGAGGAATATTTTAGACATATAGACTATCAGACAGTGAATTGTTTTGATTACCCTAATTATTGTATGGATTAACTAAAGTTATTGTCAGTGGGCGTCAATAACTGAAAGTATTGACAGTTAACATTAAAAACTGAAGATTTTGTCACTAGACTCGAAGAACTGAAGGTACTGTCAGTGAACATCAAGAACGAAAGGTATTGTCAAGGAACATCAAGAACTGAAGGTATTGTCAGTGGATGTCAAGAACTGAAGGTATTGTCAGTGGACATCAGGTACTGAAGGTATTGTCAGAGAACATCAGGAACTGAAGGTATTGTCAGTGGACATCAAGAACTGAAGGTATTTTCAGTGAACATCAAGAACTAAAGATATTGTCAGTGGACATCAGGAACTGAAGGTACTGTCAGTGGGCATCAAGAACTGAAGGTATTGTCAGAGGACATCGAGAACTGAAGGTATTGTCAGTGGGCATCAAGAACTAAAGGTATTGTCAGTGGAAATCAAGAACTGAAGGTATTGTCAGTGGACATCAAGAACTGAAGTTATTGTCAATGGACATCAAGAAGTGAAGGTATTTTCAGTGGACATCAGGAACTAAAGTTATTGTCAGTGGACATCAAGAACTCAATGTATTGTCAATGGACATCAAGAAAAACAGCTGATTTGCTCTACAACTCATGATCATGCAATTCCCTAAACAAAGCAGTCAGCATGGACAACATGCAAGTTTCACAGGTGTTTATCATCTCACCTTTTTTTTCAGTAGCAAATTTTTCCATTCATAATCTCATTTTGGGTGTATTTGATTTGATCTTCAGACCTATTGTACTATTAAAAAGAACTATATTCCAGGATTAAACTCCTGAACCAGTCTAAGTGATTCTTGAAGTGTCAAGATGGTTGCAAGCATTTTTGAGAGAAACTATTATATAAGATTTTCAGAGGTGAGATAATTTGAGTAGACCTTTGCAATTTTGGCAGTGTATTATGTTGTCACAGACAAATTTTATGTTTTGAAGCAATCTTGATACTATAATCTGGGTCACATTCATGATTCAAAATCAGTTTCTGGCTTTGTTTGAAACTTAATGAACTCAGTCAGTTGATTTTGCTAACACTTTATGTCCATTCAGACATATTAAGCAACAGGATATCTGCCACAGTTCATGAATATGCCAGGAGTATACAGAAATTAAAGTAATTTTATTATTTAGGGTTAGACAATGGTGACATTTGGGTATTATACTGTGCACATTTATCACCATTTTTTGGCTACATTTTTTATAAAGACTGACATTGTTTTACAAAGAAAAACAAACACTAGAACTCCAACCAGAATTCTTTATTTGCAAAATAGAACACCAAAACATTATTATATAATTGTTTTTATTAGCAGGAGAGAATCAAATGCAGCCTGGTTTACCTAGCCCACATCCAACCAGCATAAAACTTGCAGCATTCACCAATACACAATCCTGACAACACAGGACAGGATATTCAGGAAAAATGATAATTTTCATTAGCACATAACTTATCTGGATGTTTTTAAGTTTGCATTTGATACTTTTTAAACTTGAAAATCTTACCAAAATCCATAAAACCAGCATTCTAATTGATCAAAATATTTTCAAGTAAGATTGGAGTCTAGGAAAGTTTGATGACAGAGGTTAAAGTATAGATCTGTTTCACAAAGAAGAAGAATTATGATGACATATAATAGAAAAGAAAGAGAAATCTTATGGCTAATTTTCACATTGATGGGTATTCAAGAGCTACTAGTTGGATCATATTGAAAATAAGAATCAAGAAGTAAAAGACATGTCATTAAACCCAATCCATACATACCAATGAATACAGGAAAATGACTGATATTCATTGATATGTCTTTTAGTTCTTGAATCCTATTTTCACCTGTATATGTTATCTGGTTTATTATGTTGTTATCATTGTTAATAGTAGTATTAGTTGTTGTTGTTGTTATGGTTTTAACACCTCTTTTCAGCACATGATAGGCTATACATGGAATCCAATATATTAGGCACAGGAAGAAACCAGGAGAAACCCAGGCAGAACTGTCAACCCATGGGAAGTTACTGGCAAGAGTAGTAGAAGTAGTAACAATAGTATTAATTACAGGTTTATTTCTTGTTGTAATGCAGATTGAAAATGGAAAAGGATACAGATTTTTAGATAATTATTTCTTGATGATAACAATAAACCAGGCCCCTCTGTCATAAGCTTTACTTGGCTCCAGATCAAAGTAGAAAAGGTTTTTGACCAATCAAATGTCTGGGTTTGTTGATTTAAAGTAAAACCTTCAAGTTTGGAGTAATTTTATTGCCTAAACTGCCAAATAGTTTTATGACAGAAAGGCAAGATTTAAGTCAAAATACTTTATTTTCTGTTTCTGATTATATTGTTAACAAGAATCTGTTCAAGGTATGATATATTTTTTCAAAAATATTTTCCTTGCAGGCAAATCCCGACCAATGTCTTCCACAGACTTGAATGGATCTACAGCTAAACCCACAAGGGGGACAACCAAACCAGAGAAAACAAGAAAACCTTATAGAGATAGGTCTGGTTATGTCCCTTAACTTTTCCAATATATATATTTTTTTTTTGCATTTAGAAATGGAGCCTTATGGTACTCATGTCATTCCTTCTGCCCATCTGTTTAACCATCATCATCAATTTAGCTATTACAGTTTAACTGGAAATTGATTTATTTAAACTAAATAGTGTTTCACCTCTATGTTGATGAGACTTCAAATCAGTTCAATTTCCAGTTTCCACTGTCATCACTTAGATGAATTATAGCCCCTGATAGTCTCTTTTCCTGACTTAACTTTACTTTTAGCTATATTTTGATAAGACCTTGAATTAATTCCCTATCCAGCCCTCCATGACATCATTTACAGGAGTTATGCCCTTTGATTGCCCATCTTCTAACTTTGGCATAACTGTCTTAAAAATTGATACGCTGCTTTAAAATAATAAGATCTAGAATGATTCCACTTTCCAACAATTTGTGACATCATTTACAGGTTATGCCTAGTGCTAAAACTATTTTTTGAATAAGAATAATTTTTGGCAAGTATATCAAATCCAACATTAGTATTCGAATATTCATTATGTTATTTATATATGAACGTGTCCTTGTGTTTGTACCTTACATTTGTCACATATTGTATCACATGACATTCTGCTTAGATTACTACCTTGTAAGAAAATTGTACCCTGGAGAAAATGTAATTAGCCTTCATGGTTATGCATTGATACTGATAGAGATACAGAAAAAGCAACGTTATTAGATATGTGATACCTTAAAAGTAATACCACACTAATTGAGCCAGTCAGCTGTTATTGCATCCTATTGTAATCATAAGAAAAATCATTATTATTTTCTCTCTGATTCTTCCAGGAGACCAGCTGACCAGTGAAAAATGTTAATTGTATTCGCTTGAAGGCGGTGTTAAAACCCAAACAGAAAATAAAATGTTTATTGAATTCAGTCTCATAGGTTTTGCATTCAGTGACTAAGTGAACAGGTGTGTTTTAGCCAGTTTTGGAAAGGGTGTTTGCACTTGAAATTTCAGTGATTTTATTCAAATGCAACTATTTTCAGAAAATGTACCTGACTGTTGTTGATCTTTTTAATGTTATGTCCAAGTTAGTGCCTAATGTAAGTAACTTCTATACTTGCTTATAAATTGAGTCCCACTGAAAACTGCTCAGTCAGATCTGCCATCACATAATGTGCTCACCTGGGTCTGTGCAGTTTGTAAGGAGTAATCTGTAGAACAAACAACATAGACCCAGATCTGCAGGTGCATTATGCTACAGCAGATCAGGATCTTTGATGTCTGCAGTTGGACTTGACTTATAAGTGATTATATAGGGTATGATGGTCTTGACTAATGCACTCAATTTAAGGACTAAGTGTAGTAATGTGTAGAAAAGAAGTACATAAAATGGTATTGGCATAAAAACTGAAATGAAAACACTACTTCTTAAACTTCCTATTAAAATGACTCATTTATGACTCTAGTATCTTTAAAGGCAATTAGTTATGATATTTTATCTTTTTTGTTGGAATTCTCCAGAGAGAAAGAACCAGCCCCAAATGATTCATCAGGATTTGGTATCCATGGTGAAGGTCTCAAGGGCACCTCAAGGTCACATGGAGAAGGATGTCCCACCTGTTCACGCAAATATGGACCAAATGCTAAATTTACCTGTAGTTGTGGTGTGAAGAATACTAGAGCCTGAAAACAGTGCTGTTGTTCCCAGTATACTGTATATTCTCTTGTAATTGCTTACCCACACCTCTGGAAAAAAGTCCATGCAAGGAAACATGTATCATAAGAATGGATGAACATTTTTGATCTATAAGTAACATGTAAAACAGATTGGAAAAATTCTCATCTTTCTGTTGTAGAAGAGGATCATGTCACAGCTTTGTAGGCATTATTTCCCTTTATACACAGAGACTAGAGTTTATCCTTAAATTCTCAACCATTTGGAAGATAAAATATGCTTTTATTTCCAAGGATTTCTGTATTTACCCATTTAGAACATCCCATCACATTCATATTACGGTGTGATCTAATGCGGTTGCAATACCACATCATAGGTGTAAAGTATGATGTAGAATATCTATTTGGGATGCCTTTGAAGTCTAGAATGCCCTATCAACTTTGAAGTCTAGAATGCCCTATCAACTTCACTGATAGAAATCTAGTTGATGAAAAGGTATGTGTGGGTGGTGATGGGTAGGAGGGAGGAAGCTGTTGCCCCCTTCCAATTTGCTCCCTTCAGTTCCCAATAGTGCCCCTTCATTTGATAAAAGTGCCCAATAAAAGATGCTCCTCTTACCTTCCCCATGTACACCTTTCCTGTAGTCATCTTCTAGACTAAGTCCATTCTGAATCATATCCAACTTTAGATCTCGGAAAGTATTTATCTGCTACAATATATTACAACCTAGCCCAGAAAGTATTTATGTTACAATGTATTACAGTTGAGTCCAGAAAGTATTTATCTGTTACAGTGCATTTATAGTCTAGCCCAGAAAGTATTTATCTGTTAAATTGCAGTCTAGCTCAGCAATATACAGTGGAAATATGTTAATCTGGACATCTTCATTCCCAGTGAATATGTCCAGATTAATGAGTTTTCTATATAATTAAATCATGCACATTTTTATTTTAAATTGACACATATTCAGTTTGCATAGGCGAATCTGTGTTATATAACTGACTGTATTTTCATATATGATTTTTCAAATTTTCTTATTTTTGGACAAATTATTTCTGGAATTTTGAGACAATTTTTGTTATAATTGTACACTTTGGTTGCCGATTTTTATTTCTGGATCTAGAATGCAGATTTCTTGATTAACGGAGCAAATTAATGGTTAGGAATTCTGTTACCATCAAAATGTGTCTGGATAGTGAGGTTTCCAGATAAAAGAATCTGGATTAATGAGGTTCCTTTGTATTGGTCAAGCCAAGAAAGTATTGATCTGTTACAGTGTATTAAAGTCTAGCCTAGAAAGTATTTGTCTATTATAATGTATTACAGTCTAGCCTAGAAAGTATTTGTTTAAAATATATTGTAGTCTAGCTGAGAAAATATTTAATTGTTATTATGTGTTACAGTCTAGCTCAGAAAGTATTTATCTGTTACAATGTATTACAGTCTAGCTCACAAAGTATTTAGCTGTTACAGTGTATTACAGTCTAGCTCAGAATGTATTTATCTGTTACAATGTATTACAGTCTAGCTCAGAAAGTATTAATCTGTTACAATGTATTACAGTCTAGTTCAGAAAGTATTTATCTATTACAATGTATTACAGTCCAGCTCAGATTTATATAATCTCTTCATACCTTATCAATTTTGAAACCTTTCTCAGATTGAAAGTGGACTAGATTGAAAAATAATTGTCACATACCTTAAACAAATGGCTTTTTGAATATGTCTTCTGAGGAAAATTTCTGTTTTATTACTGATTTGTTGTTTAGCAGGCAAAAGTCCAACATACAAGATGTTGTCATTGTTATATCAGTAGGTGGATTGTTTAACAGCTTCAGTCTATCATTTCCTGACATACTGGAGCAACCAGTCTAATATAATCAAGAAGAACCAGTCATTGTACAAAACTCAAGCAGGAATAACAATGATGTCACTTTGGGGATTGCATTTTCATCTG
This sequence comes from Megalonaias nervosa, assembly GCA_016617855.1. Classification (NCBI taxonomy): domain Eukaryota; kingdom Metazoa; phylum Mollusca; class Bivalvia; order Unionida; family Unionidae; genus Megalonaias; species Megalonaias nervosa. The sequence goes on from JAECUM010005192.1 coordinate 33,303, forward strand.
TTAAATTATCAGACTGGTTATAAATCATACATTTTCATGTTCAGATATATTCAGAAAAGCCCATTTTTCAAGGTATAGTAATTATTTATCAATTGGTTGAAACATTTTCTAGAAAATGGAAAAGTAATGAATTGTTGGAGTGGGGCCAAAACATGATTGAGGCAGTGCAATTATCCTGTGCAAGATAGCTCAATGTATGGAACTTAAATATGTTAAAACATAATTAGTCAACTTCAAGTATTTTATGAAGTTAGTAATCCATTTTTGATCGATAAAATTTAAATGGTAGGTTTCAATTTCATTAAAAGCCATTTTGAAGAGTAATGGCCAGTAATTGTGTGCATTCAAGAGTCTTTACTCTGGTGTCAGTGCTCTAAGATTTATTTGTGGCTGGGGTTCTTAATAGAGAGAAGAGGGACTATTTATTTATTTTTGAAATATTTTTTTCATTCTTTCGTTCATCTTGTGATAAGCTTTCACCCATAATTATTAGAAGCCAGCAACTTACTTGAACTTGATAGTTCACAGCTAATTGTATCTATTATCCAATTATCAGGTTATTTGGCACTTAAAGAGAATGATTTCGATTAGGTTAGTAAATCTCATATAAATGACAAAATGATAAGCATGTACTCCACCTACCATATTTTTCTGTGTGTAGCACATCCGACTGAACCCCATGTGGGCTCAAGACTGTAGAATAGGCCCAATGAACTGTCTACATTTGTAAAAGGCAACTAATGGAAGCAGAGCCATGGTGGCCAAGTGGTTAACATGCCGAACTTATGACTGAATGGGTGTGGGTTCAAATCCTACCATCAGATAAACCCAGAATGGTTATCATAAGGGTCTTTACTCATATTGTCCTGGCACAAAACAACATATTTGTCTTTCAGTACCATAAACTTCAAACCAAATACTAAAGCAAGAAGAGTGTTGAGTTTGATGACATATTCTAATGTAATATAGTGACTGGTATAAATGTTCTGTGCATTAGTTACATTGGAATGTTTTTTATAAGTAAGTTATCTATAGTTTCATCTATAAGTAATGTCTGAGTGCTTATTTAAGCCCTGACATTCCTTTTTTTTCTTCAGTAGAGGGTCATAAATAATGTAATAATTTCATAATGTACTATGATGCACTTACTGTTGTTAAAGTCAAATGTTTGTCTATTTTGTACTATTTCTTACCTGCAAAGCATTTTGGCCATGTATAAAGATCACTATCAGATGGCATTGTTCTTGTAGCCATTAAGTTTTTACAGTCAGCTGAATTACTGACATCTTTTATTACAGTAATGAAACCTGATAGGTGCATTTATCTTTGAGTGTACTACTCACTGTGGGCAAAAAATAGGTCACTGTGACCTACTTTTTATGCCACAGTTCTTACAAAAAATTTTCATTTGGCTTAGTCTGACAGTTTTATGTAGTCATGAAACATGATGGGTTTATTCAGCTTGGATGACACTAGTGACTATGGACAAAAGTAGGTAACTGTGGTAAGTTTTTGCATATAGATCAATTTCGCAGACACAATTATATGTAGTGTCATAAAAATTTATGGGTATATTTATCTTGAGGGGTACAACTTGCCACAGTAAAAAATAGATCACATTAACATACTTTTAATGCTCCGTTCTGACACTTTTGTATGTAGAGACATGAAACTTTATGGTGTTATGTTGGAGGGTGCTAATCACCATGTGCAAACATAGGTCACAGTGAGCTACCTTGCAGACTGCGGTGATCATGTTAAAGTTTTGCACTTTGCTCAGTTCCTTAGACACTGTTGTGTGTGTAGTCAAGAAAGTTGAGGGTGTATTAGAGATATTAATCAGCTCAATGCCCAGCAGTTAAGGTTACAATGACCTGCTTTTCTTACTCTTGTGACTACGGAAGATCTTTGCATTATGCCACAGTGGGGAAGGCAAGACAGTATCCTGTGGATGTCCTATTTTTAGTAATTATATAGAGTTTTCTTTCTTGGAAATTGTGTTTTAGTGAGGAATTTTAAGGAGTCATCTATTTTGTTTGTATCATTTGCAAACACCAGACACAGTTATGTTTAGACTTCACGCTACTAGGCTTCAGCTCATCAATTCTGAATAGAAATTGATCAAGGGTTTGCTGGTTGTTCTTTGACAGGAGCACCTTATACTTGTTTATAAGTCAAGTCCAACTGCACACTGCACAGACCCAGATCTGCATTTGCATAATGCCTCAGCAGATTTAGCTCTATGCAGTTTGTTAGGAGTAACCAGTACAACAAATGACATAGACCCTTATCTGCCAGCACACAATATCAGGGTCTATGTTGCTTGCAGTTGGACTTGACTTATAAGAGAATATATTCAGTAACTGATATTTATTTATGATATTAGCTGTTTGTGTTCATCTACAGGACTAGAACTTTATCCATCATCAAGACCAATTTATTATATGAATCCTAAATAATTGTTACAATTAGACTTAAATATTTTCTTAAGATCTAGCAAATCCTAATATTGCAGGGTTAATTATGTACAGATAACCAACCCTCTACCTACCCATATCAATGTTACAAGCAATTTGACCAACCCCTTACCTAATCTCAGTAATGTTACAAGCAATTTGACCAACCCCTTACCTAATCTCAGTAATGTTACAAGCAATTTGACCAACCCCTTACCTAATCTCAGTAATGTTACAAGCAATTTGACCAACCCCTTACCTAATCTCAGTAATGTTACAAGCAATTTGACCAACCCCTTACCTAATCTCAGTAATGTTACAAGCAATTTGACCAACCCCTTACCTAATCTCAGTAATGTTACAAGCAATTTGACCAACCCCTTACCTAATCTCAGTAATGTTACAAGCAATTTGACCAACCCCTTACCTAATCTCAGTAATGTTACAAGCAAATTAACTAAACCCCTGACTACCCTCAGCAATGTTACAAGCAAAATGACTAACTTCCTACCTACCCTTAGTGATGATACAAGCAATATGACAAACTGCCCCATACCCTTAGCAATGTTACAAGCAATATGACTAACCCTATGCATTTAGGTCTATTCAATATTAACACTGTAAGTATAAGTTAGATATACATTAATTTAAGTAAATTAGTTTATCTTTTATATTTATCAATTATTCTAGAATCGATAAGTAACTTTTATTGTGACATCTTTTGGGAACAGAGTAGGTTTCAACCAGTTCTTAATTGCCAACTTTTTATTTGGCACTGTACTCTCTCCTAGCTCATAAAATTAAGCACCCAGCTACTCTAGTGATATTTCTGCCATCATACTTGTCCTATTTTTGAAACATTAAATTTTCATACATAACATAGTTTATAATCTTGCCATCTAGCAAACCAGTGATATTAAACATTTAATGTGTATAGCAGTTCACTATTATTAAAATGTCAATTAAGGCTGTATGCTGAATTACATGAAACAGGTTATATGTCATATAATCTCTTATGTTTTGTGTGGAAATGTATATTTTATACTACTTATAAATTTTCAGCATAATTTTTTACTGCATTTGTCCTGTTATAAATTGTGTATGAATATGAAAATGCATTGAATCTATCATATAAAATTGTCAAATCATGCCAAGGTACAATTATTTCAAATAATAGTGGCAATTTGTTGCTCAGATGCATAATTCAGACTGCAAACTGCAGAGATCCAAGTCTGCCATAACATAATGCACTGGCAGATCTGGGTCTGCACAGTTTGTCAGGACTAATTAGTAAATGAAACAACATGGACCCTGATCTGCTGGCACATTATGTAGTGACATATCAAGGTCTGTGTTGCTTGCAGTTGGATCTGATTTATTTGCAAGTATGTATGGAACCCATTGTGAAAGGTTGTACATTAGCAAACAGTTGTGTTGTACAGTTTTGTTTGTCTTGTTGCATAATTTGTAGAGTAATGAATGTTCTTAATTATAAATGCATAATCTTCCATCATAGAAAATAGTTTTTTATGATGATAATTTCATATATTTAGAGATGTCCTAAAAAGATTTAAATTTGAAGTACATAAACTATATAGATTTCCAGTCGTAGCTACACTCTTCTGTAGGACCATTTTTCCCCACTGTGATTGCTTTACCGTCCCTTGAAAAAAAATGTTTGTATTGAGATCATATTTGTAGTATGGCAATTTGTTTTCAATATATTAATGTGTGATGTGACTATTGTAGTCAAAATGTTTGGTTTTTTATTTTGTTTTCTTCTGTTTATTTAGCAAAAGACATTTGATACTTTGGTGAAGTTATCTCTGAATATTTATAGTGGTTTTCATAATGTGATATTTACTATAATTATAACAGTATTGCTTTAACATGTGATACTACATCTGATCTCTTTATATATACATATTGTTGTTTCAGTTCTTCAGGTATTTTACCCAGTCATTGTATGTAAAAACTATGTCAATTCCAGCCACTTTAGCTAATACAAAGCAATTACAACCATCTTAGCTCTACAGCCATCTTAGATCTGAGCTTGGTTTTGCAACCATGATTCCTAATGGTCATCTGCTTGCTTTAAAAGGAAGTCAGATGAAGGTAGCCTCCCCTTGTATATACTGCTTAGTTCCAAAACTCCTATAGTCATCAGTTACAACTTCCATTCATGACAGAGTACATGCTTCTTACAAAGCCTCACAAATTCTAATTAAAATAGTTCCTTTTGCCATTGGAACAAATTCCTGGAGGTTTTGCACTTTAAGAAATTATACAATGTTTTCCATTTTCTCACTCTTTTTTCTGACCTCATTTGTAAATGCCATCATCCAGTGATTTAGTCAGTAGCATATTATTAGTTTACATGTGGTCATTAGTATTCACAAGTCAGTTCAGTACTTGACCCTCCTTAGTACCTGACCCTCCTTTGTTAAGGGTCAAGTACTGAACTGACTCGTGAGTTTGTAGTTTGGAGTAGGGCACTTTTGTTAATTTTCCTAAACTGTTGCACAGGTTTTAGTGTCCAATTTCATAGGTTGTTAATGCTGTGCTTGACTCATTTTCATATGTACATGTTCTGTTGTAGCTGACTCTAATTACAGGTGCCAAATACAATGGATAGGATTAAGTGTAGTGGATGTGGGCATTTCAAGCTGGCAGAGGATAATCATGCCACTTGCATTTATTTTACAGGGTGCAACTTGGAATATATGTGCAACTGTGGTTGGAGACAATTTCTACCAAGTTACTTTCCCAGGGTCAGTGAGAAGGCAAGAAAAGATAAATCAAAGACTCAGACGCCATTCGTATCACTGCCTCTGTAGCCAAGAAGATACTTGACTAGCACAACAGCTTCAGTTCCACCATCATCCCTGTTACTCCAGCCAGACTTGTTTCCAGTGGCACAGCCATTGGGACTAGTCTCAACATTGGTACATATTCACAGCGGGACCAGAGACTAATCCTCCTAGTACTGGCTACAGTAATCTTTCTCAAGATAGCTAATACCAGACTTTATTCTGAGATATCACCCAATCTCAGACAGCATTTTGTGGCTCAGGCATGACTGCCACCTACAGAAGTGATGCTAGTCCTGGCTCTGTCCAAAATGTGCAGCTTTCATAACAATTATGCCCATCCTTACCAGTATCGACCCCATGATACATTCACTGAACAACAGCAGATGAATTCATCACTGGTCATGGTTTAACAGTGATCAGGTACTGGCTATGGTGGCAGTCCAGTTCTGCATGCCTGGTACCAGACCATGAGGATGAATGATGTTTGGGTGAATGCCTGGAGATCACAACAAGTATGGACTCCCAGTCTTGTTCACCTCCACACTTGGGTTGCTTCACTGGCACAATCATCTTGCCCATCACAGTAGACATCTGATTGCACCCAGTACCAGGCCTAAAGAAGCATAAATGATCCTTCTATGCCAGTGGTGGTTGAACTTTTCTCTTTGCCCTCTAGACCAGTGGTCAGATGTTGGGCTATATAATATCCCATCACAGTAAATGGGAGGATCGTAGCATACATCAGGCATCTGACTGCAGGAGCAAAAGCTGGAAACCAAGATCTGTATACAAACCTGCATGCATGGTTCATATCAGGCAAGCCTTCAGACAGAAGCTCATCTCAGAACCAGTGTTCGACAACATTGTTTGGTCAAAAAGGGCAAACACTAAAAAGTATACAAAAGCAAGTGGAGTGTTATTCCCTGTGGTATAAGCAAAACCACATCATGCCCTTAAAATCCTCATTACCACAAAAAAAGCTGACTTCCTTGTTCAGTCATTATAAAAGAAGATGTTAGCCCCATGAACATTAGGGGCTACCATTTCATGATCTCACACTTTGACAGCACAAAAAGAATGATATAGAATATGAATGGATATATCTGATCTTCTAGGCTTTATTTCCTCCAGACTGAAAGTTTTGCCTTCTGACCAAATTGAAGATCAAATGAGTTGCTTATATATTTGGGCTCACAGGGTTGGGGCAGTTGCCACATGCTTAGTGTTTGAACAAAATATTTCCCCTACCTTTATAATCTAAGCCAGTGGTACCCAACCTTTTTGTGACATGACCCTAAAAATAATTTTTTGTTCTAAGACTCATGACCCCGTTTCCACATTTTGTTAAGTTTTGCCACCCTAAACGAACTGGGGATTTGGAACTACTAATCCAGGCCTTGGAATGGAAGTCAGAGACAAGCAGTACAACAGGCTATGCTCCTAACTATCTCAGCAGCTTTACTTTTAATGGATTTATGGGAGCACAGGTATTTTCGTCTATGAGGTGACCCACATTTCTGTATGTCCAATGCTAACCATTGCCTGCATTTTCTTCATAATCAAGCTGCTTCAGATGGAGCCTGGGCCAGCTTGGGGCAAAGGGAATGTAACTCCCTCCACTGAACTATCCTCCTAATCTGTTATGATCAGGTAATGTACTTGAATAAGAAACCAATTTTTTGAAGGTCAAACTTTTTTGTGGATAATACTTGCTCAGTGATAATACAGATGCACTCCTCCAACCTCTCCCCTCAGTTACATTCCTGTTGAGTGTGCACCTCCACTCCAGTAATAACCGACAACCATAGGGCTTTTGGCACAGATCCCTGTATCCTAGGGGAGACTACTCTCATCTAATTTAATAAGCAAGTAGATGACCTTTTAACACCATTTTTGCTAAATCAAGCTAATACGGTGTAAAGACTTTCAATTCCTTGGGAGTGCTGGATTTGCAAGATAGTGGAAATACTTCATAAGGTATTATGAGATGGGAGGGCTGGATTTTCAAGATAGTGATCATATTATGGCTTGGGAGGGCTGGATTTGCAAGATAGTGGACATGCATGCTCAGTGATATTCCTTCATAAATAAACACATCTAGAATCTACATTGTTTCATGTCATCTTTTATTAGTAGCAAATTGAATAGCAAAATGCAGATTGGGTATTATAGAGCAGTACTAAGCAGAATAACTCTTGCTGCTAAAGTAGCTATAACATTTTTTTAAAAATTACTTTATGATACCACTCTGATACTTTTCTCTAGATGAAGGTGTAAAATTGGATTTGGATTTAATTGTTTTAATACCAAAGTTCTGTCAATCTTACAATTGCTTTAAAAACTGTGTCAGTGGTGCCATTGATCATCATCAGAATTGTTAAACGAAATTCACAGAATTTTTGCTTCTCTTCAACTTCTGTTGTTTCACTCCTATTATATTTGCCTCACCTTCAAATCTAGGCAGACATAGGTATTACATATCTGATGGTGCAATTCTCATGGCAGTGAGCATTATTGCTGGTCATAGTGTAGGTGTCAATGCTGAGTTTTGCATTTAGTTCCACTTCTCTAACAGTACTGCATGTAAAATCATGAAACTAATAGGTATCACCACCCCATATTACAGTGATCTAAGAACATTCAAAATCAAAGTTTAGAAAATCATCAGACTAGCAGGACTTGGGTAGTTATGAAAATCCAGGTTAAAAAGCAGTTAACCACTCATACTTTTATCACCATCTCATATAGAGATATGAGATCAATAAAAGTCAAAAGTAACACATTTCTCAATCAGCAAGAACCTAGTATATATTTTCTAATCTTTATTTGGAATGATACAAACCTGCCATTGAATCTTGAGATGCATCAAACAAAATTGCTAGTTCTATACTGTTTCTCAATCTGTGCCATTTATTGTGCACAAAGGTGTGTTTAATGCACACATCCTTTGAGTATCTGGCACTGCACCTATAATGCCATCTCACATTTCTGATCAATAATCATAGCATGATCCTTGAATATAGAATGGTATCATACTGAAGGTCAAGTTGCAAAGGATTTATCAGTAATGAAGAGGAAGCTCAAGTCATGGGAACTACTAACAATAATATTGTATTGTCCTGTGATTAGATATCCCAGAAACAAAGAAAGTATCAAATGCAAAAGCAGTAATATTAGTATCAATACGTCAAGGTTTAGAAATGCAGTTTGTATATTTAGATCAAGTATTCCACAGAACCTAGTGTCACACCTATCTCTGTAATTTGATATATCCCCCAGCAAACACTTTAGCAGAAAAATTTAGCTTTCTAAGGTGTGATACCCATTTTGGTCATCACACTGTGTATTTGGACAACATTATTTAAAGTTAGCTCAGGAGAAAGTATACATTGTAATAAAATCTAACCTCTGTAGTACCTAGATTACATTATGGTAACTGCTAATAGTAAAATGCTTTAAATAAACATATACTGGAACAACCAGTTTGTTTCTTTTTTTAAAATATTCACTAGAAAATGAAAAAGTTCAAACAATTTCTAAGCTATTTTGAACGACCTCTATAAATATACAAGCAGTCACACCACAATGGTCAGCTATTCAAATCATAGTACTGTAGTAACTGGGTGAGTAAATATTATAAACGGGTTAAAAGAAGTAACAATTAGCATCACTAAGAAATTATATAAACAGTAAAAGAAACAAATAAAACCCTTATATATATATATATATATATATATATATATATATATATATATATATATATATATATCTGTGTGTGTGTGTAGAGAGAGAGAGAGAGAGAGAAATATAAAATCACATAAATAAAATTCACTGAAATCCACAAAAGATCAAACAGATGATCATGTACATTACTTTTAATATTATTGATGTTTAATCTTGTGTATTTTATGCAGGAGTCTGATACATATGTTTTGTCTGGAATAGTGTACTTGATTCTTTGTGTAAACATCAGCAAATGAATTTCTGTTTTTTATAATCCATAGGGTAGCAAGGATTTTGTTTAAAGACCTTGCAATATTAAGCTTGAATTCAGACAAAACTGACAACAGTATTCAGGAAAGAAAGCAATGCCATGTTCACTGTATGAACACTAAAATTAATTCTTCTTTTATTCTAATAAATAATTTTATATATATATATATATATATATATATATATATATATATATATATATATATATACAATAATATTCCACAGACACTTTGGTAACAATTAAATCTTTATACTCCATTTTGTCTAACATAATTATGATTGTTTCACATTCGATTTTATTGTATAAATTACATTTTGTTTATATCTGTAACCTGTTATGACAACGTGAATGTTTGTCTTGTGCTGCTTGGATAACTTTTGCTATTCCTAATTTTCTGATAGCATATCCTTTTTAGTTTTGATTGGAAGTTTCTGTAACATTGCATACAAACTTCCCACTTTCCCACTGTCTGAAGTTTATTTTCCCCAAGATCTTCATCAGTACAGCATTTTTCATTTCCACTATAAGTATAGTCCATATATATTCTGTGATGTGGCCTGAAGTACATTCGGAATAGAGCAAGATGCTTCCCTTTGGTTGGATTCGTAGTAGCCGTAGTTGAGACTCTCGACACTCGGTAGCCGTGTTTGGTTCGTAAAAGCACTGTAGTCTTTTCCATCCGACCTACAGTCGAAAGCAAAATTTTAAGAATCTCCGCTGAGAAAGTTGCAATTTTAGGCATTCTGTTGAACACCTTCATAAATTATTTCATTTTAGAATAAACATTCAAATAAAATATGAAAGTAAATAATTTTCTAAATAAAACTATTTAATTCGTTCATATCTTGTGGATATATGCAGCAATGAACGAGTGAAACTACTGGTAAAGTCAGCTCTAAATCGTTTCACAGTGCACTGACAGCTTGTGACTATCAGAACCAAGCATGAGTCTTCGTTTTCAGTAAGATAGTCATTTGTACATTCAGCATGTTAACAGCACTATTTAAATTTTACAGTATGATTTCAAAATTATGAATTTGATAAAATTATTCTGCATGCACGGAGAGACGCACTGATGAACTATAAATAGATGAAAACAAAAAAATTAGGACAATCGTTGATATTACAGTGTAAAATAACGAGTGGGTAGTACAAAGTCCAGATGAACGAAGAATTGGCGTAAACCAAGACATGACAATTTTTATATAATAATAATAATAAATAATAATGAAATCTTGTAATGTACCATATTTTCTGCCAAATTAATAAAAATTGAAAAGTTTTCTTCATGTTGAATTTTTACTATTAAGCGTGATGAAAAAATTAAAACTGGAAACTTACAACCGTCCTGTCGAACTGTTTATTCCTGAGACTGGTAGAGGGCGCTGCTGCCAGTCATACATAGCAAGTCCTGATGGATTAGAATTTGGTTTTTCCAGCGACTGATTATCGAAGTAAGGAAGTTGTCCTATTTGTGCCTACAAAAAGAATAATAATGCATTTTGCACACAAAAATCGGGGAATGTTTAGATCGTGTTAAATCGTAGTCGATACTAATCTTAAAGACTATAAAGTATTTAATAATTAACCTGAAAATATGTGCTAAATTTAAGCAATTATTGAAAACTAATCTACGTTTCTTCATGTTATACTTTTTTATTAAGTATGGGTGACTTTGAACCGTTCTCTGAAAAGTTCTACTTCTTCTTACTAAATATAACATCAACTGCACTTTGATTAAATTCCACGGGATGGTTTCCGTTTCTAATTCCACAGACAGAATCGAATGTAGTTTTGATTTCATCCACGGGCTTCTAGATTATGACAATCGACCTCTCGAGATTGTTTGCAATTTCGTATATGGACATCTTCAGATTTGAATTAGTTTGCTTGGGGGGGGGTGTCTGTCTGTTTTTTAAAATAAGAGTCAATGTTATCATAGGAAATATTTCTTGGCTCAGTCGTAACAGCTCTAAGTCGGTGGGTCTCTTAAGTCCGATACGATGGGAATTTAACAAGTTCTGAATATTATTGCGCTATGCAAGAAAGTTCTTTATTAGTGAACAGTACGTCAGTGCATCCCCTCAAAATAGTCCCCATGCACTTCTACACACGTTTTCAATCTGAGTATCCAATTATTAAATTACATTTGTATTCACTTCCAGCTGCATGGCGGCTTCCAAATCATTGGTTCCACATCGAATCTTTGATAACAGGATTCGTCCAAAACTCATTTGGGCTAAATTATGGGTATATGGAGGACGTGGCAAAGTTTGGATGCTGCGTTCCTTCAGTAAGGCTGTTGATTTATGTACCGGTGCGTTGTCATAGAGTAAATATATACTTTGGGTATTTGTGCGCGAATGGGTGGTTCAGTAGTGTTCTGCAAATTTTGTCAACACTTAGAAGGCATAAAAGTGACCAGTAACATTAGCAGAATCAGACATAGGTACCAAAACGATATGGCCTGTTGCATCGAACAATATTGCTTATAAAACTCTGTTGACAGTCTGACTACGTTGAAGGATTTGTGGTCTCTGCTCATGTCCTAATATCCAAACCTTATTATTTTCTCTCGAATCAGGATGCAAAAAAAGGAAATCCATGTTTCATCACTTGCGAATATCTCATTCAAACGTCTTTGGTCATTCTTTTTCTATTTGACGGGTAGCTGTTTCAACCCGAATGTGTTTTAGATCAGTCCTAAACAAATGCGGAAACCAAGTCAAAAACCTTTATGAGTTTCAAATGATTAGCCAGTATATATTAAACAGCTGTCGAATTAATGCCCGTGATAATAAAAATATATTCCACTATGTATCATGCATCTTCATCAATTGCCTCATCAATGCAGCCACTTCGCTCTCACCAATCGCAGACATCGGTCTTCCAGAACGTGGGTCATCTTCCATAGATTCACCACTATTTTACAACCAGCAAAACTACTTCAGAATTGTTGGATATGACACATAATTGCATCCCTAATTTCTATCCAAGTCGACCTTACCATCAAACAGAAAATACAACAAGAGCACCCAGATTTTACAGTAGGCTTTTTGCTCAGAAGCAGAATTATTTCTCATTCCCCAAACCTTTCACGTCACTGTCATTACATATGTTACGTCAAGCGTATATATCAGCATGTCTCCGGTGAGTGGTACATGCAGCTGCAGATCATTTTATAGGACGTTATTGTGTCTATCGATCGATATTAAATTTATTAACAGGGGTAAAGAAATAACATTATAACAAAATATATCTTTTCAAATACCCCTCAAATCATTATATATTTGTTCGTACAAATGCGGAGAAGATAAAGCAACACAGAAGTAAAGAACATCTAAGTCATTCTTATAGAATACATGGCGAATTAAAGGCGAGAAAGAAAACGTTTCACTTGCTCAACTGGAATTACTCACAAGTGAGTTCTTGAAGCCAGATGTGATTACATGTTTATTTTAACTTTACAAGGAACATATTCTTT